>JABUQX010070631.1:0-47500 GCA_015478945.1 Trachelipus rathkii | reverse complement strand
GGGAGGTATACGTATAAGAGTAGAAAATAGATTAAGAATAAGCAAGATTAGCAATTACTGGTTAATAAATAAATATGTAGGAATGCTGACAAATTCTACCCGGATTTATACTTCTCCAAATTGTGGTTATTACAGAAGATGAATCGGCTATATTATGGTACTGCTAGAACAATAGCTGATACTTTAGGAGTTAAAATCAGGGAAATTGGAAAAACAAAAAGAACTAAACAAGAAGAAATAAAACCAACCTGGAAAATTAGACTGGATGAAGAGATAAAAAATCTAAAAAGAGCAGAGGTGGGCACCCCGCTCATTTAGTGGTAGTCCGCTAGTGCACCTCCACACCTCGAGAAATCGTATCTAGCCGCCCTCCGCCACTATCAGACCAATAAACCTCCGCTATCCAAGGTCGCACGTCCGCACGTCTCCCGCTAATAATGTGCAACTTACTAAAGATTTTAATATTAAATACAAATTAAATAAAAATATTTTTATAATATTATATGAAAAAATTGAATGAATATTTACAAAATCTCAAGATTTTCCACTTCCTCCTCAATGTCGTCTTCAAAGGACAAGAGATCCATATTACCTTTCAAAAAGATTAGGTGCTCAAAATTAAAAGCAGTTAAGGCTGACCTCTTTGCCCTCAAAATATCCCCACCATTACTAAATATTCGCTCTACAGCCGCAGAGAGAGGTTATTATATGTTATGAACAAAGTTTCAACAAATTCTGCCTATGCTGAAAGGGAAAGATGACCTTGGTGAGAGGAGTGCTGGTGTTAGTCCTCCAGCAGTCTATGCTAATTAAGTCCCACCTAAATCATTCTGCCCCCCTTCTGAAGATATTTTACCACCCTCCACCCATAAGAAGGTCTTATTTTCGTCCAAAAACTTTGGTAGAATCCAGAAACCTCGAGCTCCGCCAGAGTCGATCTAAGCTACGTAATCAGCCCGGAGCTAATAATATATAATATATAATAATATATATATATATTATATATATATATATATATATATAATATATAATATATAAAATATTTAGTATATATATATATATATATATATAATATGGTTTACACAGAATTTATTTAGATATTGGATTATTATTATTAATAATATAATTAATTAAAGTTATAGATGAGGGTAATAGCCATCAGTCTAATAAAATCAATTTAAATGTTTATTTATATATATGGTACCTTTAAGGAGGTTGATATTTTGGAAGTTTATTTATTAAAAACAATAAGTCTTAGACTAAAAAGTATAATTATAAAAAACTTAAAATAAAAATTATATTCTTAATGCATCCAATAAGAATTCTTAATAATTAAACTATAATTTTCATTTTTAAAAAGGCGGAACAAAAGGAGCAAACTTTCTCCTTGATCCGCAATGCAAGTCCCCTTAAATTTCCAGACGACTCCCACCTCCGCTATCCGGCACCTTATTCTGTAGTCCGCTTCGTGCGACTAGCACTAAGCGGACTAAAGAGCGGAAGTGCCCACCTCTGAAAAAAGACATATCAATATTATCAGCATTTCAAAAAGGAGAAGTTACTGCTACCATCACAAGAGAAAAGTCCAGAACTGACATTATAAGGAGAGGGATATGGTCCCACTTGTTCATGCTATTAGAAGAAGGGAAACTAATACAGTTGCAAAGATTAAAAACAAGATATGAAAAACAAGAAGAGGAGAAAACAAATAGAATATTAGAAGGACCCAGCAACTCTAAAGAATTAAATGATACGATTAAAGTAGAAAGACCAACACCTAAAGAAGAAATCGAGAGGTTTTGGAAGGAGATTTATGAATGTAAAGCTAACTCTAATAATGAGGATGATTTTAAAAGAGAAATGGTAGACAACTCTGAGATAACAGCGATTTTTCCAATGAAAGGGAAGAATGACAGAAAATGAAATAAAGAGACATTAAAAAGAGTGAAAGTTGAAACACCAGAGAAATCAAGACAAAAAGTGTGGTTAAATAAGTTGAAAATACTTATAAAACCACTAACAGAAAATTTTAACAACCTAATAGATAACCAGGAAGAAATCCCAGAAGGCTCACTAGTGGAATTACAACATTAATGCCAAAGATTGAGGAAACGGAATTACCAAGCAAATACCGTTCAATCGCATGTTTGCCAACCGTATATAAAATACTAACGGGAGTCATGGCGAAAAGGCTAGTAACACACCTATAAAGCAAACAAAATAATTAATGAAGAACAAAAAAGATGCAGTAAAGGAAGTTATGGAGCAAAGGATCAGTTACTAATAAATAAGATGATAATGGAAAATAGTAGAACATAGCAGAATCATCTCAGTATTGTATGGATCGATTACAAGAATGCATATGATAGCGTCCCTCATGAGTGGAATAAAGAAGTATTGAGGATTTACAAAGTTAATGAACTAGTTGTATACTTCATAGAGTTTAGCAATGAAGAAATGGAAGACAGATCTGGTGTTATTTTACGAAAGATGTCAAATAAAAATAGAGGGAATAAAAATAAAATTATATCTCTCAGGGAACTTTATTTCCCCATTGTTATTTATGTTGGCCCTCAACCCCTTATCACACTATATCCATTTTAAAAATGGAAATAGGATTAACTCGATGATAGAAAAAAAGGCAAAGAAAATATCACACCTCTTTTATATGGATAACATAAATTATTTGATCAGAATAAAAGGAATCAGAAAGCGGGTAGAGGTTGTGAACGATATTCTAGAGACATGTATGAAATTTGGGATGGATAAATGTGTATTTGTAAGTCTAACAAAAGGACGAGGAACAGAGGTTGGTAATATGATATAAGGATAAATGATATGGAAATACGGGAACTCGAACAAGGTAATACCTATAAATACCTAGGAATAGAAGATTCAGATGAAATAGAATCTAATAAGATGGAAAAATAAATAACAAAAAATATATCAAAAGAATGAAAAATATATTAGGATGCGAATTAAAACCCAGAAATAAAATAATAGCCATAAGAACATTGGTTCCCGTTTTCACATAGTGTTTCTGTATAATATAAAACTATAAAAATGCTTCATAGGCACAAAATCATCTATATAGATCAATGTATGCCGAGAGGGAATTTATGTACCCAGAAATGAAGGAGGCATTACGGGCTCCAAAAATAGATGGAATACACAAAACAGAAATAATAGGTATAAGTAAATATAGAGAAAGTAGAAAAAGTAAGTTCATGAGATGAGTTTTGAACAACAGACAAAGAAACCTTTAACAACATCAAATATAAAAAAATGGAAGGATTTACTGGAAGGGCTAGAAATTGATGCAGAGGAACTTAGAGACGTCCAAGATGTAGAAAAGAAAATAAAGGATTTGAAGGGCAAGTATAAAGAGACGAGAACATATAATGATATTACAAAATGGAAGGAACATGTACGTGGTAGACATTTTAGTCTTGGAACAGATTTATATAGATGAACAATATACTCTACTGCCACTAACTGTATGATTTTTAAGAATGGAAGATGAAAGGACAATAATAGCAGCACAGGAATAGATTTTAAGGAAAATCCGGTTTAGAAAAAATATAGAAAAAGAAGAAATCACAGAAAAATGTAGAATGTATAAAGGAAAAGTGTGGACAGTTAACCACATTTTAGCAGGATGTGAAACACTACGGCGAATAGGTATCTACACAGATAGAGATAACGCAATATGTAACATGATTCACATGAAATTATGCCAGGTGTATAATTTTGAATAGAAACGGACAAATATTATCAAATTATGCCCACATTTTTCGCGACTTAATATATTTGTGATGGAGATCTACTTTGGACCTGGTCATGGAAAAAAAGTGTTTGTGATGGAATTGGTGGAGTCATCAAGAGAACTATTGCCAAGGCAAGCCTACAAAGGCCATTTAAGGATCAGATACTAACTGCAGACAGATTTCTACTTAACTGTAATGAATATGTATACAGGCAATAAACTGCAGCGTATATACCCTACTCACAAAGGAAGTACTACAGTATTAGAGCTTGAAGAACGAACTGAAGAGAGGTTTGCAACCAAAATGGTCTGTAACATTGAAAAGGAAACCACCAAGGCGGTTTCTAATAAAATTATCCCCATTAACACTGAAACTTTGGGGGGGGGGGGAAAGGGAGGGGGGCTTGTTTTCCAAAGATTTTAATCAAATTCAAAATCTTTACAAAGAAGGCTAAAAACTATCTGCAAAGGAACATACAATGGAAAAGTCGAATGAATTAACTCTTCATTTTAAATGAGGCACAAGAACAGAATAATAAGTACCACTACTGTTTCTCTGCCAACTCTTGAAGGCGGGCAATATATTCAGTTGGTATACTTGAAAGCTTACTCTGAGGACTTATGTCATGGATTTATATCATTAGTTTCTGAAGGCAGGAATAACAGGGATGTATTATATTCCCAAAGTGTAGACCAGTGTGGATTGAAAGAAAAATATCTTTAAAAAAAGCGTTCGGCTCAACAAACTAACACCAGGAAGAAAAATAATGTACAGCTTTGATAGGGATGAACTGCAAAAGTCTAAAGAACTTTTGCTCAAAAAAAAGTTAACTAAAGTGAATAACACTAACTATATAATATTAACTTATAAATTCCATGATTTTTCTGTTCTATATAGATACGTCCCTTTTGTCTACTAATTAAACAATAATTAAGCCTCGAAGCTTACACTATTAATTATATAATGTAAGACAGTCAATAATATATATATATATTATAATATATATAATATATTATTAGTATATATATACTAAGAATATAAATAAATTATATAATATATTAATATTATATATATATATAATATATATATAATACTAATACATTATAGTATATATATATAAAATATTTAAATGTGTCAATTAATATATAATATATATCAATTGAAGTGACGTCAGTTGAGTTAGTATCGTAACTTAAAATTATAAATTATGTCAAAAAAATTAAATTATTTACACTTAGAAACCTTTTTTTTTTAGAGCTAAAAAGCAGGTTTTATCCAATCAAATAAGTCAGACTTTATGTGTGCATGTAAATGTTAAAGAACATCTCAGTTTATAAGTAGATACGTGTTTTTAAAATGATCAACAAAAGGGGGCAGGTGGGGGAGGAATTTTTTTCTTTTAACACATTATAACTTTTTTAAAAATTGTATGTAACAATCTTCCTTTATTTCATGCCTTTTTTATAGATCTATTACTTCCCTTTAAAATGCATTTTTAATTTTGATGCTGCATCTCACAGTAGCCAAATGTATTCAGTCTTTGGCACAAGTGACGTATCGCCGAACCTCCGCCTCAAAATTGGGGTGGGCTGTTATTTGCCAGCCCCAACTCCAACAGTCGGAACCCATACAATTTTAGGGGAGCTGAGTTTGTTGCCAGAAATGAGTTCTGCTCTCAAGTATTCATTAAAATCGGAGGGGTGTTCGGGTGCAACTTTGCAAAAATTTTGCATGATTTGTCAGAACGAATGCACCCCATATATTATATATACTAATATATATACTATAATTATATTTACTAATAATATAATCATAGACTACTATAATCAATATATTCACTATATATAAACTATTAATAACTATTTGCTATTGATAATTAGATAACACATATATATATATACTATATATATAAATATTACTATCACACTGCTTACTACTCAATAAGTATATATATACTATAATACCTCCTACTATCATACCTAATTTAACTACTTATATACTTCACTAAGCTATACTATTTATATATATACTATTCATAGCTCACAACTATATAATTATTACTATAGTACCATGACATCATATATCATATCTATATATAGTATATACTACATACCTTAATACTATACTATGATCTAGTCAATTAAATATCTTCTTTTGCCCAAAAATCCATTACAGCTAATTATTACATTTATAATGAAGACTATAAAGAGTACTGAACACTTCCTATCATGTCTTGTTATATCTTGAAATGTGTTGCGTAAAACATCTGATTCATAGAATAAGCAAGGATCAAGTAAAACCACAGTCAAAATGGAACAATATATTGTAGCTTCTCCCACATTTTGAGTCTGTAAAATCTCTTTAAGCTGAAAATTACACATTCTAAGCTTAAATAGAATCGTATCCCAAAAGTTATATATTACATTTCATTCTTTCAAACCAATTAATAATAATAATACACAAATAATAATAATACAATAATCAATAATAATAATAAAATAATAATAATATGAATACTTATATAATAACAATAATTTTAATTATTATATTATCATTATTCATATTATTCATTTTATTATTATTCATTCTATCTGTATTATATATGTATTATATATTTATTATTAATGTCTGAAGGTAGACAATTAAATTAATTGTGTATATAATTTAAGAGTGTGATGATCATGAGCTTATCTTTTACAGCTTAATGCCAAGTTAGAAGACAAGACTATCTAGGCGTTAAATTCCTCTGATTATCCCTTCTTTTGCAGCTAATGAGCTACCATGTGAAGGTTCGTAAGATGAGTTTCGGTAACAACTACTGTGTTACAACATATCCATGAATGAATTGGTACTGCAGAGACGTGTTGCCTTTGTCTCTGTCCTCTTCTGTTAAACCTTCAAATCTTTAACAGGCACTATCGAGTGTTCGAAATTCAATACCTTTCTCGGAAAGCTAACCACTCTTTCGACCTTGAAGACTGTCAAAATAACACACACTCCTCAAATTATCCTGCAACCTTTCATAGTCAGCATAAAAACTCATAGCATATTATTATTATTATCAGTATTATATTATACTTATTAATCTATTGATTAATTGATTATTATAACTTACTTACTTATTTATTATTATAAAAATGAATTGCGTGTTTAATAAAGGCTTGTTGCTCCCTAAACAACTTATAATTCTTAATTATACGTAGTAAATAAGGAGTATTCTAATGAAACGATTATTTCTCTTCTTCTTTCTTTATCTCTTCCTCCTCATCTTCCCAAGACTGGGCTTAAGGTGCGTGTCATGCATTGGAAAAGAAAAAGCCTAGTAGTAGAAGAATATGACAAAAGTCGACAGAAGAAGCCTAGCACCACTTCACCGCCCCCTCATAGTACCATCTAGATAGTGCATAAACTTACGTCACAGACAGAAAATCCCACCCTAAGAGCATTCATGGGACGCATAAGCTGACCATCACTCATGGTTAAAATCGTCAATATAGGGTATTCATCCCTTGGCCCAGGTCGGGCCCAACAACCAATACCCCCACTTACACAAACCCCAGCCCAAATACACCTCCTATTTATCACCGCTTTATTCTCGACCTCTGCCACAACTCACAATTTCTTCACGTTCATGACATTCGCTTCACTGGACTCCAATCACTTTTTCTTCGGTCTCCCAGCCCCGTCGGTCGGCTTCCAACACACTCGCCACTATACATATTCCCGCTTAACTCAAACCGGACTTCATTCATCTTCTTACCAGCACCACCAATCTCAACATACTTTATTCTATGCTCTCATTTACCTCTTTCTTTACACCAACAACTCTCTATCACGTTCATTCCTCATTTATTTCAATTCTTCTCACACCTAAAGATTCCCCCTAACGATTGTCCCATCTGTGCACAATTCGACAAACTTAATACGATAGTATTAACTTTTTTTATCCAGACCCGTTAGTCTCGCTACTATACAATTAACACAGGTCACAACATACCCTCCATCAAAGACGACACATAGCGCACTCAAAGACTTAGACCCTTTACATCACCAACGATTTAATGCACCAGCAACCTTCCTGCCACTTCCAAACTTTCCTACTACACTCTTGGTCATCCTGTTCCCTTTCCATCCAACACATACCCTCAAATATTTAAACACTCAGCACACTTGTTCCAGTTGCTTTTCAACTCATCATATCACCTTCACACTCATACGACTGCTCCTCGACTCATACAACCCATTAACAACACTGTATCTCTCTAATCTACGTTCTACTTGTCCGAAACCCTCCTCTTTACACCACCGCTGCCAACCATCATCTCTCACCCAATTCCTCTCAAACTCTCCTTCAGAATATTCACCGACACACAAAGAAAACCAATATCATCCCCATATAAACACTAATATAGCGCACCCTCCACTCATTCTCCATTCTCCCATCATTCCTACTCACACCATATTCCTGAGCCATCTCCCACCTTCGTACATTCTTCATAACCCCATCCAATCCAACAAATGAATAACCAAGGAACATAAACACAAACCACTGCCTCCACTCCGCTATTTCTATTAATACTAAACCAAATTCACTCATGACTCACCATTTATCTACTAACACACACGTCCTATCGTACATCACCATACTTTTGCAAATTCCATTTTCAGAAGCCTTACCACCAACACCATTATCATTACTAAACATACCTCGCCATAGAAGCTCTCTCCTACTAACCCTATCCATTACAGCCTTGTTCGCCACAATCCATCACAAAACCTAATGCTACACATCAACCAATTTAATTTCTTCTTACTCCACCTCTTTTTCCTCAATCTCTTTGTTCAATGTAAAGATTCTGACCCACACAATCCTCTACCATCCCTAAAACCACATTCCTCCATTTTCTTCCACTCCCAATCAGTCCATTGCAGTCACCGTTTCGACACACTACTCTTCCACCCAAACACCAGGCTTCTCCAACCTATATTACTATCCCCTACCACATCATTACTCCAATATAGCACTACAATTCTCAACACAATTATGTGCAATTTCATACAGTTCCCCTTATTTCCTTTACCGCTCCTTAGATAAGAGTTACACTACTTACTGCCTCACTATCCATCCAATCCCTTGCGACTATCTACCCACATAAACGCGCTATTATACACAAACTCCACAATCAAATACAGATCACCATCTCCCTCACGATTCTGATCCATTGCCTTACTTAGTCAACTTCTCCATACCCACTATTACCTGACAGATCTTTACCATTCTCACGTTTCTCACATCTCACTATAACCCATCACCCTACCTTCACAAAATAACCTCTAATTCCCAGCAAATAACTATTCCCTTGTCTAATGCACCATACAACACAACCACAACACGCATGTCAACTACATTTCACCCGTTCTCATTAATGCACAATATTATTGCAGATTTACGAAGTGTTCTCGTTCCACACTACTCCCTCACATCCCATATCATTGACAGCTACCAAAAAGACACCATCCCCTATTTCATTATTCTAAGCAGGGTTCTCCCTTCATTGCTCGTCCTCCTTTAACCTTCGCGCCTTCCCTTTCCCACACGAGCCCATTCCCTATTCCCTCCTGTAAGTCCCCATCACTCCTCCCTCTCCAAGACAGTTCATTTATACCTCCTCTTTTTCTCCTACGTATGGCACCTTTTAGTATTCTTTTTTCCTACTCTTATAGAATTCCAAGAATCCGCCGCAAGAGAAACTTCTGCAGATCCTTTTAGCTTATTCAACCAAAAGCTCTTCTTTTCGAGTTCACCGGATGCATTCAAAATATCCATTGCCGGGTCAAGTTAACACGTCTTATCTTCCTACTTTTAGGCCAATCCGCATATTCTTTGCACTGCTAACAATTGCTTCCTTCATTTGGCATTCCCAGATTTGTTTAGTTCAACTTGTTCGCACCATTCACTGCATTCACTTGCTCAGACGCTACTTACATACCTTTACTCCTTATTACCTTGTTCGCTTAACTTCTCATCCTTAATTTTACCCATTCCTTATCGCTTTCCTCTCCATCATCCAAACCCCACTAACTAATTTTACATGGACAACCACAATATCCGATCGAATCCAGCAAGATCACAAATCCCGCTTCAACTGAGTTATAACATCCCACTCAACCAATACTTTCACACTCTCCTTTCTTCACCAACACAAAACATACTTTTCACTTCCCATCTTGTCAGGGCTCTACCCTACACCAACTCTAGTACTATTATGGAATGTACTCGTTAATGTTTAATAAGAAAGTAATTAATATACCACACATACCTCCTACTCCTCGCTACTAGAAATCAACCTGACCTTATCTCTCACATTCTCATTTTCTCCGTACATACCCCAAAAACACACTCTGATCCATATCTCACCATCCCCCTTTTCTTGTCACCCTATCCCAACATTCAGTTCACACCCAACACTCTCAGATCCCTGACCTAAGACTTCCCATTATGTCACTCCATCAAATAACATCATTCAAGAAATTATATCCTCAAAAAATTTCCTCGTACCTCTCTCAACGTTCCCATCTAGATGCTGACCATTGCGTCACAACCCACCACAACTTAACCTTTCAAACACTTTAAATTATAACCATTAAAATATTCTACGACTCACACACACAAAGTTCTACCACTAAGCTCCTATACCACAAGTCCAACTCACTTCAAATTATTGCACTCCTTCTGCTCCCCCCTCCTTCCTTTCCACACCAAGCACATACACGAATTCGAACACCACACCACACCAATTTTCACCGTTTCCTTACCACTCTACATTCAGTCTATGCCAGGCTCACAGTCGAGTAGAATCAAACTTATCCCCTTATTTACATCATACAAATCCCAATTACCCTCTTCTCCACTAACAACATTTACTCTTCCTCCGCCTTAGCACTAAATCTATTTACCCATGACGATTCACTACCATTTCGCCCGACCAATATGTAGAAGGCCCGGCTTTACCGACTAAATCACGATTCCAATCTCACAGAGCCAATCATGCAGATCAGCATTCACTAGTACATGCAATTAGGTTGGTGAGTGAGGCAGACCAACCCAAACTCACACGCTCCTTAGGTCGCCTTATCTACGACTGCAGGACAATAACTATGTGTACGCGGCAGATCTTACTTTCTTCCCCACCACACATAGGAATATTATTATAATAACTATATTTTTACAAGACCAATTTTGAAAAAAATTAAGAATTATAATTTTGTTTTAGTAACAGAACATCGATAGAATATCAACATTCAACTACTTAATAGCCAAAAATGATCCTAAAAACCCTGTATTTCCATCTTCCTCCATCACTCCCCAGAAACCACCGACTATAACATCTCAAATATCACCTTCAATCTATACCATTAGTTTTTCACCAAAAATCGCATGATAAATAAATTGGGACCAATTTTACTGTTAAAAATTTGACGTTTCTCATGGGAAAGAAGGTAATTTGATTGACTTCCATGGAAAATTGAAAACGAGAAATTATTTCACATATATCTTTCAGAACACAAGCTTTGATGTCTGGTTGCATTAACGTGATTAAAAAAACGCTTTACGCTAACAGAAAACTATAATAACAACTTGATACCAATTTATAAAGTCATTATGAATAATCTGTGTATCTTATATAGCCACTACTGAGCATTAAACGGCATTTACGGTTAATCACGGCCAGTCCCGACGAGGGGACATCTATAAACTTTGTAAGAAGGAATCTCTTTCTGTGTGGGACGGTAGGATGGTGGTGGGGGACTAAAAGGTGATGCCGTTCTTATAATTCTAAAAGAATACAATTAGCTTGCCTTGTGATACATCCAAGAGACACTATTTATTCTTTAGAAAGATAGTAACGCTTATTATGCTGTCCATTTTAAGAAAATCATCAAACACCAGAAAAAATTTCCATCATCTATTGTATTGATTTATTCATTCTATTTACTACTTATTCATTTAGTATTGCTATAATACTCACTATTATCATTGTATATTAATTATTATTACAATATATATTCATTATTATTTTATTATTATCTATTATTTCATTATTACTTATATATTATCTATTAATTACTATTATATTAATTATACACGTTACCAATGCTCTCATTGCATCTGTCCTCGATGGATTCCATTACCACCCTCGCCCATTTTCCAAACACTCTTATGAATGACTTCATAACCACCTTCTTAAAAGGCCATCACATCCCATGTCATATATCAGAACTTCGTCCCACCTTCCATAATAGTAGCGCTCAATTTCTCTAACCTTCAGTAACTGAAATTCTGGTAGGTAATTATAGATTTTTACCTTAGAACCGCATTACAAAACATCATTATGTTACTAGCGGTCCCCACCCCATACAAGTTCCGGATTATCTTAACCTATTGTGAACCGCTCTCTCTGTGTTGCCCGTAGGCGTTGTCCTGTTACACCCACTCAAACAAAAAAATAAAAAAAAAGTTAATCATTTTTAATTAATCATTACTATTATTCTTATTCTGATAATATTTCAGGAAGACATAAGACATTGGACTACGACATTATAGTCCACACGTTGGGAGGATGGATTTAATGACGGCTCGGCCACAAGTCATCTGTTGCATACGGTAATGGATGGCTCCTGTGCGTATACCAAACTGATATATTCCCTCACCAAGACAGTAAAATACAAAATTATCACGACCTCAACTTCTAACTTCAATATAATAGAACTATATATCTACCACAATACGTATACTTAATAATACTGTACAATACTAAATACAGACTACATATATATATAATATATTTATAACTATAATTTAATATAGTATATATATATATCATACTAATAATATTATAAATATATAATTATACTATATTTATATATATGTATCATTAGTATTATTTCGATTAACCTAATATTATATTATATATATAATCCTTATAATATTAATATACTTATATATATATATACTCATTATACATAATCCATTAATCCTGTCTTACGAAGAATATAATCTATACTATATATATATAATAATATATATTAATATAATTATATTACACGGTATAATATCATTACACTATTACTCTTTTTAGTAGCACTCCCCGCGCATCCCCTCCTACGAGCAAAATATCCGAATCTCGAGATACTGTTGCCACCAATAGCAGTTTCCGGACTCAGAAGATCTTTAAAACGCGATTATATCGCGAAGACTTGTGTCTGACTGTTTCTGTTTAAAGATTCGAGTCAGTTTTAAGTAGAGATGTTCTGTGTTGTCTACAATTTGTCAGGAAGACATCTTGGTTCAAGTTGTGTGGCGGGCGGCAGGTGATTAAGAATTTTTAATCTTGTATTCCTGAAGGAGCCAATAGTGTCAGCATCGAAGTGGGATAGGACAGCATTTACCTCTTGTTTGATTGGTCCAAACGTTTGTTGTTCCTTTTCATGTAGGAGAATTTTCAGGCATGGACGTTGCTTGAGATATCGTGAATTATTATTTGTCATAGCAAGATATTTATTTGGAGTAATTGAAGCATGAGAGTGATCGGAGTGGGGGGGGACTGCGGGGAGTGGTGGTTGTACTTGTTAGAATTTAATTATCTACACTTGTGTGACTTATTTTTTCTCCAGTTGAGGAGATTGATTGTTTATGAGGCTAGTCTGTATGGACGATGATGTATTACCCCTGGTAATGACGATACCCTATCACGTCCAACGATGCGGCTTCTACTAATCGGGAGATGTTTCGCTTTAATAGTGATGGCATCGGTGCGGTGAAAGAAAGCCCAGTTTCTGCTATTCCTCTACTTTGCTTTTCACGGCTTTCTAATATTCTGAGTATTGATCTTGATATTGCAGCGCTTGCTTCCACGGTAAATGATGCAATAGTCTTTACGAAAAGGACGGAAACGAGATATTTCTGCGCTATACTAATTATGAGCGTTCATTATATGTTGCAAATTTTGATATCTCGAATTAAATCGTTTCATTTGCGCTATTCAATCTTGTAATCGTCATCGACATCCTCCATTCAGCCAATTACAATAAATTGTTCTCTACTAGTGGAATCAATGAATCGTTCCGGACCTTGTGATATTACGAGAAAAATCCAAGCTATAGAGGATAATGAGTTTTTTACTTAAATGGCAGTCTAACCATTGATTCTACTCCAAATATGCGCACTTCCACTCGCTGGATTTATGCCATGAATACTTATAATTCTCTGCCTGATCTCGGAGTTCAGTAATGTCGCATAAGAAGATAATTTGAGGTAGAAACAGTACCAGTTACTGTTGTCGAATTAAAGCCACATTGTCTTCAGTTGGATATTATATGTTGTATGTAGTCTTTGCTTTGCTGTATTTCTTAGACGGAAGTTTTCACTGTCGTTTGTATAGCGTCGTTATCTTTTCTCTTTTTCATAGATTTATTTTTAATAGCATCGGTGCCCTATGTGGTACTATAGTCCATACATTGGAAAAGGTTTAAATGATTGATTGGTGAGTCAGGATGGCTTGCTGCCGGGTCACCATATAATTTGTTACTGTAATTTGTATGTATGGCAGGAGGCGACTTCTGCTCCTGTATGAGGCTCTGTCGATAGAGTGCAGTTGACATGATAAGAGAGAAAATTGGCTAAATGATGTCTTCCTTGTTATTCTATGTTTATATCGCATTTATCAATCAACATTTTGCTATTAAAGAGGTGTCGTGGACACTGGTAAATGCCTATTAATGTGGATCTATTAGACTCAATCCTAGGGAGATGTCAGTGAACGGGCGAGATGGTTTTGGTGTGCTGAAACTAAATAAAATGGTTTTGTGTTCAAATACGAATGTTGCATGAGTAGATCAGTACTCTAAGTAGTAATTGTTTTTGTATTCTTCCATACATCCGTTTCGTAATCTTATAGGGACTGATGATGAGGAATATCTCTCTTAGGATTAATAACTTTCATCCTCTCTTAAGAATTAACCTTCGATACTATTGGTATTGTAGAGAGCAATCGAATATAGTATATACGAAGCGTGGATTGTTTTTACGCTGGTTTGTTTGGTGTTTGTATGGTATTTGGATATTATTGCGTTCCAGAATCGACGGGGGGGGCGGGGATAGTTTGTTTACCATGCTAAATATTTAATATTTGACTGTTAGGGCATCGAATTGACTTTAGTTCTCAGTATTTGAACTGATATTGGATAGTCTTGTACCGATGTCCTTCTGCTTTTGAAGTATTCAGTTTTAATAATGGTGTTGAAGAACTTCTAAGGCGACCGTAGAACTCGGGGCGAGCTCGATTCGATGGGAGGGGTCTTGTTGGTGCTCTATTAATTTTTCTTTTAAAGGTTTGTACTTGGTGGGGATTGTGGGCTTTATGACTGATTTTAAAATAGCCTGCTGTATCTTTCGACCCACCTTCCCCTTATTAAACATACTACTCATCTCACATCGATTTTTTTCGGCTAGCATTGATACTTGGTTTGTAACAGCACAACTTACCTTGTTAGGTTATATGATGGGAGCCTCTTGCCCAGTCATTGTGAAGTTGTGTTTATATTCCTTCATTTACGGAATAATTTGTTGTCTGTTTTGGTTAGTGTAATGTTGCAATTCATTCTGATTTAAGTTAATTAAAGTTATTTATTCATATTGGTCGAAGGGGGGTTAGGATTGGCTTATAGTTGTGTTGATTATGCGTGACCTTATGTTGTCCGCAAGGAGTTCATGTTATTTTATTGGTGTCGATTTATGTTGAAAACAGTTGTGAGAGTTGAATGTTTTCTGTAGACAAAGGACGGGATGGAAGTTTGGAAATTGTTATCTTACGAATTTATCTTTTATTGAAATTTTGTATTGCTTGTTAAAAGAGTGAAATCGCCTTTTTAAGGACTGTAGATCTGTCGCTATGAGGTCTGCATAAGCTTATCAATTTGCTTTCTTGTAAGATGTATGTATTTTTTAAAGGATGTGAATGTATGTGTGTTGTGGCGGGGGTGTTTATGTAAAATTTGTATTGCTCAATTGGAATGTCATCAGAGAAAAGAAGCTGTGAAAGTTTACCCACTTTTGTGATAACATGAAAATTTAGGGTGTCAGGAGAACATAATCGGTGGGACATGAGAAGTTTGGTTATTATTATATTATTAATTACTTCTATTATTATTATTATTATTATCTATTATATTATTACTATTATTTATTATTATTATTATTTTTATTATATTCATTTATACTTATTGCTTGCGTTTTCAGCCACGAGTTGCTGTGATCCTGTCACATGGTTCTTCATGCATGCGCTGCTCTCTCACCTCAGATTGTACGTCACTTCCCTGGTTCTCCACTCAGTACATATGAATTTCTGATCCCGCACGCCTATGCACACCATCCTCTTTGAATCCCTTCCACTTTCGCTCTTAGTGACAGCCATTTTTTCACCTCCTATTCTGAATAAACATCTCATATAAAATTAACCCTCCTACACACGTTTGTACAATGTCGCTTTTTGCTAGGCGACTTCCCCGTTGTAGTTATACTGACACGTATAGCGCATTTCCTGTGTGCTGTGTCAACGAGTCCTTGTAACTCAACTGAAAAAAAATTATTATTTTATTATTATAATCTATTATTATTATTAATTATCATTCTAATCTTGAAAATATTTTTCCCTTGGTAAAAGACTTACGTATGAGAGCGAATTCCGAATACTATACAGCAGGGATAAAGGAACGGCAAGAATGTGTTTTTCTGTCTGAATTAATGTCAATTCTCCCTTTTTATACTTTAAATATTCATCCATTATTATTCCCTTTGATTTCATTTTCATCGTAGACCACCAATGCAAACAGCGTGATAGTCTTTTTTTATAAGTGTGTGGATTACCGAAGGTAATAATGATTGGGTTCAGTAATCAGCGCTTATAAGTAAATTTTAAGTTGTTTATAATTGATTACCCTCCGCTACAAAAGCTGTGATGTTCGTTCATCACTACGCACAACTTTCCTCTATTCGTAATTATTTAAAGCTTTTTGCTGCTCTTGCACTTTCGGTTTCAATTTTCGTAGACTTAAATCTGGGACAGTGATAAGTCGATCAATTAACAATAGAACCTTTAGACTTCCAATTGTTGTGGTGTAAAACTGAAGCAATTTTCATTAGCTTTTCTGTGGTCAAAAGCAAGGCAATGTGGTTCGCTTTTTATTCTTCGTGGACCGGATTTTTTTTTCTTTTTTTTTTTTTTTTTTTTTTTTTTTTTTTTTTTTTTTTTTTTTTTTTTAATTACTCATATAAGTGAAAGATAGCAAATACTGAAGATAAAATGCTTCAAGCAGTTCAATTAAGATTTATGGATCCGGAAGCGGAGTCTCGTATATTTTAAATAAGTATGAAGCCGGGTCTGAGCCTGTAAAACACCCTCTAACCGCTTCCGAAGTTCTGTTTATAGGCTTGCGCCTAATCTCTATCTCTATCCGTAATATAAAAATAGTATTGAGATAGGTTAATAAGAGCAGTAGTTTTCTGTGATCGATGACTAAAATCACGATTGGTCGTCGCACCTACGAATGAATTAATTATATAATAGAAGCTTTTCATTTCTCTTAAATCGCTATTCTCAAATTTCTTGTCTAAATTTCTTTTTATAATTCTTTATTAGTTTTTATTTATTTTTTTCTGCATTATTTTAGAGTGCTGTGACTCTAAATTGCACTAGTCTTGGTTATGAGAAATTCTTGCATAATCAAGCTAAATCAGCTGCTTTGACAAGCAACTCCACGTTTATTTTCCAAAATCACAAGGCTGTCTTATTTCTTTTTTTATTTATTTTTTTCGAAAGAAATTAATTTTATTTATATCTTCTTTCGATTCTGTTTTACAGGCTAAAAAAAAACTAGGCTATTCTTGGCTTGCTAACCCAAACCAACCCAACCTCTGGAACTTAAAGAACCGCTTACATGCCCATACTTCCTACACAACAAGGCCAAAGGTCGACCTCTGGATCCCACAATCATTAAATCTTCGCGCCAGTAAAAAAAGAAAAAAGGAGTAATATATATAATAATATATATATTATTATATATATATAATAAAACTAAATACTATATAAGTAATATATATATATATAATATATTATAATATATATATATATATCTTATATATATATTATATTATATTATATATAATATAATTATATTATAATAATTATATATATATCATATACTTATATATATATACTACTATATTATACTATATTATATATATACATATATATATATATATATATATATATCAATATATACCTATATTATATATCATAGTGGGGTTTTGGGATAAGTTCTATTTAATGTTATTTTAATTTACTGTTTTTATTTATTTTCTCGCCCTTAATTATGCTACGTTTTGAACTGCAGTTAACATTACTTACTTAAATTGATATAAATGACATGACTTTAAATAATGCAGTATGGAATTAAGATTGACGAAAGATCGCTCCTCAGACTCCTCAGTTATTATAAGTAATTTGAAGAATTTGCAAGATTCTTAAAATATTTTTAGCCTAATGATAACTCTCCCGTAAGAGAAAATATTTGTTGACACCCACTTTACGGAGTTCAAGTAAAATTAATATTAAACTGAGTTATTGCGTTACATTCACGAGCAATAGAGCTAGGGAAAAAGATTAACGTATTAGGCACTGTTTCTTAAGATTAAAAAAAATCATAATAAGAATTCATTTATCTCTAGCTTACTTTTGACTGAAATGTATAATTTTAATCATTTGTAGTCTAACTAAGTTATTAGAACCTTTAGGACCGCCTTTCGCAAATTTCTACTTGTCATTTTTAGAACATATATTTTTAAAGGAAGCGCCCCCCTCTAACCCTATCCGATTTACAGTGGAGACTGCTATTTGAACACTTTCACTAAACTCTCATACCACAAACACATAATATTTCACTCTCTTAAAGTATCCAAAATGAAATTTTGCAACGCATTTATTTATACTTTTTTATAGACAAATAATAACTTAATTTCTCCTACAATTACAAGTTAATGAAAGACGAAAAAATTCTATAGATAGGTATAATATTATAGGATAATAGATAGCGGTATCTAGATGTATAGGATTATATAGATAAGGTATTATAGATTTAAATCTACAAATAGGGAACTTTGGCCATCAATTTCGACTTTAGGACCTTTCACTTTTCTAAAGATATTTGTTTTTTTTATTTCGATGTATCAGTAGTTAAGAAACTTCACTCAGAATTTAATACAACAATAACTTCGGCATAGTACTATTAAATATAATTCTATTACTAATAGTACAAAAATGACAATGAAAAAATGATAGCAAGTATATTATAAAACTGACTATTTAGTCAGAAAAAAAAGAAGAAACAAGTACAAGTACACTTTGTAAAATAGGTATATTAAACCAAGACAGGAAGAAGCTCTTATTAGACTTCCTACTAACACAGAAAAATAAGCTTGAGCTTTCATGCGCATGCTCTATAGCCGTAGTGTGCAATAGATGGCACATTAAAGGGAATGATAGGAGATGTAACAGTCATATATGGGATACATGAATAAACCTCAAATTTTAGTGAGAATGTCGTAGTATAAACATTTCAAATGAGGAATATCATCCCGCAAAAAAATCCAACAACAGTAAAAGAACTTCCCCATCATATTTAAATTTTCTTTTTTCCCAATTCTATGCCTCGCGAATTCATTCGCTCCTAAGAAAATCTCAAACCAGAAATTTAAATATAAAGTGAACCAGAATGTTTTAATTTTCTTTATATGCTTAAATATTAAAATGTCATCCGTACCATTAACATGCAAGTTGTACTTTTTTAAGATTGTTTTAGAACTAACCTTATCTATTGAATCAATATTATATATTGTTATTCTAAGTTATTTTAAATTTTCTAAATTAAATAATTCCTTGAAATGTTCTCTTCATCTATGAACCTTGGAACCTATTAACAATAATTAATTTTCATCCTTTAATTTCAGAATAATAATACAGAAAATTTCTTCCGTTCTACAAGAATAAATTTTAAGGTAGTAGAAAAAATATAAATGGTTTAAATAAAATGCCATATTAAGTTTGAAGATTGATAATAGATATTAGTATTCGTATACTGACGCGAGTTTTATCTCTTATTTCAACTATTAAAGTCCCTATAATCTAAACAAATTCTATTTTGTTTAAGCCTAAATACTCCGATTAGACATTTTGAGTACCCATTACCTTAAAGTTGCAATTAAAACTTTTTAATTGCCCTTTATATCAACAACAAAAAAATTTAGTAATCATTTTAAAACGCATTGTCTTCAGTTGTTATAATTTAATTGCTCGAGATAACAAACTTCACACCCAGAAACTGTTACCCTAAAAGCATGTATGGTTATTCCCCTAAAAAAAATATTCCATATACTCTAAATCGAGAGTTTTCTCAATCTGTTCTTCAAAAATGCTTCAAAAAATATAAAGTCCGCTTCAAATAAATCGGCAAAGCAAATCAATCTATTCTTTTCAGATTCTAATTTTTCACTTACATCCGTAGCTTTTGTCGATAAAAGGAAAAAAACCTAAATATATTTAATATTCTCTTTTGCAGTTCATTTTCTTCACCACTCATCCACCAGCAAATCTTACTTGACATCATTTACCACAATATGCACATCATTTAAACGTTCCTCACCCCTATTTCTAGACAACATTCTACAGCATCCTCGTTACTTATCATCCCTGTGTGGGGGAGATAAAAGAACAAAAAAATAAATTACCCACATCGATATGATCCTGGTGTATCGTGAGTGAAGGGAACTAAGGACACGGTGTAGGTTTGGTTGGCTGCCCGACCTACCACCTATCTTTGCATAGGAATGCTGATCAAGGCCTACGGATAGATTGGTCGTGATCGCCGTAAAACACCTTGTATATTTAGGCGAAAATTTGTCATGAACCGTCATGGAGTACATGGAATGTCAGAGTAATAAATGCTAGAAGAGGAGATGGTGATGGATGTATTTAGAAAGGGCAAAATTTGCTTTGCTCGCTGTGACTGATAAACCAAAGATGAACAGGTAAACCGCGTAAAACATAGGTGGGTGTGCTGTTTGAAATGTGTTGTGCGGTGTGGAAAGAATGGAAGGGGAGAGAAGGAGTTACAATTTTGAGGAGTGACTTGTGGTTACAGAGCTATGGTAGACTTTGTGTTGTGTGAGTCCTATACTATTATCTTGGTTAAAATTATAAGTTGAAAAAGGTCAAGGTATATATGTGTTTTGTTGTGACGATATGGTCCAGAATCTGAGGGCAATATGTTGGAGAGTACATCTTTCTGGATAAAAATCTGAATGGAATGTTTTGGATGGGGTTGAGTGAGGGCTTCAGATCTGATTTGTTGGGGACCTAAATCGATCTGGATAGGATCAGAAAAGAATGATCCTCATACCAAGTGGGTTTGCAGGTGTCAGGAGAAAATGAGGAATGTAGAGAGGTGAATATGATGGAGCATTATGTACGGAGATGTATGCGTGATAAAAGTTCTTCCTTCCTCGAAATATGACGAGTCCCCAAAACAAATAATTAGAATAAAGAATGATAACTAATTACATTACGTGAAAAGACCAATGATATAATTCTGCTCGTTCGGTGAAGAAGAACAGTTGAAGTATGTGCTTGGGTGTTAATCACCGTGAGACCAAGATTAGTGACATCGGATTAACTCGGTCCCATTCCTATGTTCGTTCTACTGTACAAAATTAAACGTTAGTTGGGGCTTGGATGGAGAAGGAGGTGATAAGGAAAGAAGAGAAAGAAACCAATTAAGATGAAGAATGTTATAACCGTGAACACGGTAATAACGAACTATAGTGATCTAACGCAGCCAGTTCGTCTAAGTTAATCAGCGTGAAACTGCGTTTAGAAGCCAAGTTGAAATAAGACAAGTATTCTGAATCAAATGATGGGTACAGCAGTTGTTAGCAGTGGCAAGGAGTATGGGGTATGTGCTATAAAATTCACAGAATACACTCGTACTCTAGCACTCGATTATACATGGGAGTTACAGACGGATCGACATATGTATGCAAAGACGCTATAGACTCATATATATAGACGTCATGTTGTTACTCGTACAAACTATAACAAGAGACAGAACATCCTCTTTTAGATTCTCTACAAAAATGCTTCTAATATAATAATCTATATCGTAATCACGGATATCAGCAGATACAGATAACTACACACGCACAATAGCGACACAAGTCCACACACTATATCAAGTACTTAGAAGGTGCCTTATTAATTAATGAATGATCACAAACAAGACATGCTAACCTTCAACATATAAATGATCGGAATAAGTTTATGGTAATCTACTCACATAACACACTAACAACCAGATGCCCTCCGCTATACTAATATAGTAAGCATAAATCTGACACAGTGACATCACATAGTGCGACATAACGACATGTATAATCACACGCAAAATAAACTTATATTGACACTGTCGACCAACCTTCAGCGAGAATGTACTATATTCAAATCAGTGATGGTGCTATTACTGTAATTGATGAAATGGATATTGAGTCAGTATCACATGATGCTGATGGAAACAGCAAACTGTATACATATATACTATCGGATACTATCATCTCAACCAACTACTCACAATATGTACATACATATAACTCGACAGCAATCCGACACTTGATATTTCTTAAACTTGAACACTCGTGTTGCATTCATAGTGTCATAGAATATAACAACATAGCAAGAAAATAGAGATCTTAAGTTAAGATATGAGTAATGTAGATATCACAATATACCTGTAAAACACTTTACTATAATATACACCAGGCATAACTTACTCATGAGATACATACAGACATCGTTTATATCACATCAGTGCTAGACATATATAGACTATGATGGTATAACGCATCTACTACATAGATACCTATGATAATTCCCAACTACTAAGCTCACATTTGATACTAACATGACAATACTACATTCGAGGCATATATAGTGAGACTTGAAATTGGATTTGAAGTTGTAGTAATAAAGACATGGTTGTACTATATATCAATTCTAGGGGTATGCTCTCTGTCAGCATCGAGACAGCACGAACCGACTATATCTATTACTCACTCTCATACAGTACACAACATCATACCTACTTAAACTATAATAAGGCCGGCACACTATCTCAGAAACTCCATTCTATACGCTTTAGGTACGAGGTAATTCATGACATGTATTGATGTTGGCACTATAACCCTCATACTACCTTGCTCATACACAAAGGCTAAGCTACTCCCTATATACTCTAAGATATATCTATAAACGAGCTCGCGTCCTAGCTCTCCGAACAATAACATCATAGATGACTGAAGCACTTGATTGATTGACATACGGAACAACAATATCTGATACAAACAGCATTATGATCAGCTACATATAGATCTGAGCAATACTCAGTCTATGAAATATGACTACATGCAAAAACCCCAAACATCACTCGCATATCATACTCGTCCAAATCTACTCAAATCACGCCTACCTCAACCAACCACCAAATAATCACATACCGCATTGTGACATCAGTACTACAGAAAATCTGTCTCTATCACGCACTATAGAAAATCTCGAATACACAAACTCCTCAACCAAAAAATGACGCTAATTAGAGCAGGATACATTGACGCTTCTCGACGAGGACAGATATAAAACTCAAAGACTATATCACAAAACAATCAGATATTAGTCTGATAGTAGATCTCTTAGGCATCACACCTAATTAACTATTACGCACATACGCTCGCAACTGACTATACATCTAACACAATAAGAATTAATACTACACTCTAAGACAAGATTCCATCCACGCATAAGCATCACATAACGCGAAGAACTCTTTCGGTTACTCACACTCAGAATGAAGCATCATATAAGATACACCATCGTTTAGATACTCGCGAATTAACGACTCTTATGCAATGTAGATACCAAAAATTAAATAGATTATGAGACTGCGTATACATGAACACTCACACTCGCACAATATCAGATGTATATAGCTAATCAAACAAGAAATATGAAAGCCTACAGGTCTCAACAAGCACTCTCGTAGCTTTCAATATAATAAACGGGCAAACATTGTGCACCAGCCAATCAGATGACACGCGTTGTTTATGTTCTTGTTATTCAATTTGTTAATGATTTGGTTATGAAAAGACCTACTTGTAATCAACTATCCTCACATACCGGCCACGAGTGAGCCGCAGACGAAATCAATATTCTATGTAACTACACATAATCCACGATCTACAACCATATCATACTTGTTACGCAAATGGATACGTCACTATACGTACAACGAGCTATTTCTGTAATCCAGCGCTCATACTAATCCCATTACTATCAACTCGTCATCGAGCCATAACAACACTGACCAACTTTAGATCAATAATATGGTTTCCCATGATCACCTCACCATTCATTCACTATAGCATTCATAAGAACAGCATCATAAGTTATACATGCAGAAGATGCATATATGACATCTCAGTGGCACGATCTACATGTTGCACGGTAGCTAACAAAATGACGTGTGGGTGTTAAATAGACTAAAATAGAGTAAGATTATGTTCGAGTGACAGGGATACAGTCCTCGGTCGTAGAAGCTTAATATGTTCAGACTGGTGAGCAGCTGCGAACAAGTGTCCGAGTTTATATATTTATTTAGGATATATTGCTGGATGAACATGGGGATCAACGATAAGATGCCAGAGGCTGTCAGTAGGGAAGAGATTAGTGAATGGCCAGGAAGGTGGATGTAAAATGAACTAAGTTCCTGATGCTAGCTAAAGCACCTTACATGAAAGGGTCATGTTGTTACGTTATTAAATTATAGGAAGTGAGGACCTATGTCTGGAGTTAAGAGCTATAGATCAAGAGTTCATGCATGCTTCAGATGGACATCTCAATAGGGCTAGGGTATGTGTTAGATGTGAAATAGAATTGATAACAATGAGGATCATCAATGACACAGTATTAAGAGTTATGTGGTGTTGAAGAAATGTGATGTAAATGATGAGAAATAAATTGACAAAGTACTGTACAGATGGTTGTTGTGCGATAAGGACATTGAATGGACAGCGGTCGTTAATACGCAGCTAAATGGTGAGTGTCGCTTAACTCGCTCAATACTTCCTGACATTGCGGTTCAACTCAAAGAGACCGAGGAAAAAGAAATAGAGTCCGTAACAGAATGCCTGAATGTAAAGAATGTGAGCTTGATGCGGGGAGAGAAAAGTGCATAAATAAGTGTTCATTCTAATTCTAACAAGGATTCGCGGTCCGAACGATTTTGCGGAAACGAAACTAAGTTTGAAAAAGCCTGACGAACTCTCCGGAACAGGGAGAAGACAGCCCGAAACGTCATTTCTCCACTTCAAAATTTAGCAAGTAATGACGGTCAGCCGAAAATTGTCGTTTTGTTGTCAGTCAAGGCATATTGATCTCTACCAGGTTGGAAAGGATTACTTTCGATCAGCACCCCAAGATTTTTGAGAACAACTATGTCACAAGCACGCGATTGCAAATCGTTTTCAAAGAGTATTAATGTATGAGTGCGTATATTAGCTGTCACTCTAGATATGAATCCTTAGAATTTTGACGTTGAAGTACGGACATGGTGTGAACCATTATAAGGCTAGGTTTGGCGGAGGAACGGTGGCAGTTTTTCGACTCCCCTTTTCCTCCGAAATATTACAGCTAAGGTTTTGGCGGGTGAGAAACGTGGAAGCCATAGGAATTACCCCATTGTGAAATATTCTTAATCGCTAGTTGAAGTTTCCTTTCAAGCTTCCCAGATGTCATGATCTAGTTTTATCAAGGGATTCGCTCGTTACGAACCGATTTCATGCAGAACCAAACTGGAAGTCTTATGAACAAAGCTGAGCGAATCTTGGAGAAACAAGGAGAAGGCGCCCGAACACCATTTTCCTCCATTACACTTGGCGCAAAATATACGGAGCAGCGAAATGCTTTGATTGTCCGCCATGTTAATTCTTTCCCAGGTTTAAAGAAAGGGATTACAAAACTATAGTCCAAATAGATGGAAAAAGAGGATTCGATCCAGATTATGCTTTACAGATCTAACTAGAACGCTGATTGCAGAGGGTGAATATGCACGGAACATTATATACCGACAATTTTGGTTGTAACGACCCGGTTCTTGGGGTTTTTTTTTTTCTGTGCGTATTTGGTGGGAGGAGACCGCCTTAAATCGCGAATTTGACAGTTCTAGTTCAACCAACGATCCATGTTCATTTGTTGGCGCACTATTGTTGGATCGTTGAGGATAAGAGCCAACCACGCCGCGTGCTTCCATTTCTAGGACATGGAGCGATATCAGTCATCTGCCAAGCCAACAATTCAGCAAAAAGTTGGAGAATCATTGGGGCAGTTTCCATGAAGCGGATGAGAGGAAGTTGTTACCCGAAATAGCCATCTTTCTTATCTGACGCGGGCTGATGCAGTAACAATATTTGGATCCTTGCGTTACAAAGTCTGCATGGTGGAAAAATTTTGTCATGTGAGTCAATCAGGATGGGTTATTTTGGCGGACTACAATTTGAGTCGAGATGGGAGATTTCTGGGTTCAATACATCGGGAATGCCTGTGTTAGCATGGCCAGTCCCCGTGAGGGGGCACGGCATATATGACGTATAAACAATGGAAACGACTATGATTGGGGCGTAAATTTTTCGGGCTCTGTTACCCCGACCGTTTGGGTTACTCTGGATGTCGAGGTAAGTGGCCAGGCGACTATCGCTTGGCGGCGAAACACACAGAAGGGCTTTCCAGGTGATAGGTGGAGGAAATCACCGCATTCCAATATTTAAGTGTTAATCAGGGCAGATAGTCCGTTTATATCGGCTCGAATGGTCAAGTCATCGTTCAAATCTTCGGAGTCGGAGGTAATAAGGTTATCTGCATGGATATTGAACATCAAAGGGTCCCCCCTCTCAGGTGTCGAAACCTACGAGATTTGTGCCGCAAGGACCCCGTAGCCTAAAGGCGGCGGCTCTCTCTTTATTATAGATTGTCAGATGGGGTCAGCGTGAGAAAAGACTCCAGAACGTGCTAAGTGCGTTAGTCGATGTGCACCGAATTCACCAAACGGGTTGATGGTTTACACCCCTTCAGCACACGATACACGCCATAACCCTACCCATAAGCAAGCTGTGTCTTATCGGCTTCAGCTATTACCTCTTTGACAAAAAAAATATAAACATCAATACAACATAAAAAAATATATATATACTCATACTTCAGTTTAACAACCATTGATTTTCATATTCATTAATATTTATTTTATATTACTAATATAATATATATACTATATATATATAATATACTTATATAATATAATACCTATATATATACTCACTACTATATATCATAATATATGATATACATATCATTAATAATTAATATCACGGTGGCGAAGTATTACTAACTCAGGCTTAGGCCAGGGAGTAGTAGTCCTACCCATATTTCTTGTAGTATCCTTTTAGCAATTAAAAAATAATTTAAATGGTAAAGTAAATACACATTATTAGAATTTACTATTTGAATTGGAATCAAGAAACTGATCTTATAAAAATAAAATATTACAAGAAAAAATCAACTACTTTAGTTAATAACAATCTTCAATATATAAATTTATTTGTTAATTTTCCTTCCATACTTTTCCCTAAGAGTAATTGGAAAGCGGTGGGCGTACATAGATCTTCATATTCATATAAAAATATATAGAAAAAGCCCGCAATCCATAACAATGTACTTGTCCTGCTTTTCCTCCGTTATAACAAATATAGATACTAAGATTTTTGAAGTCATGATTATTTTTTTTTTATATCTATATAGATTCCTTCTTTCTGTTTTATTATTAATCTACTATTATCAATTTAATCTTTACCAATAAAAAAGAGAGTTTGAATTCTCTCATTCTATCTCTGCACTTCCTATGCATCTTTCCATTTGTACTTGGTACATCCTATGTTCTCTTTCTATCTTCAATTTTTGCATTGTCTCTCTCTCTGGTTGAAGTCTAATCTCTCTCTCTCGTCTCTCTCTCTCTCCTTCTCCTCTCTCCTACTTCTCCTCTCTCCTCTCATCTCTCATCTCCTCTCTCTCTCTCTACTTTATCTATTTTTGCTTTCTATCTATCTAACTATCTATACATCTATCTCACTTTCTCCAATATAAAACCCTCCCTTGAAGTGTTCTTCCACTTCGTCTTTCAATTGCTATAGTAGTAAGTTTTTCCCTTTCCGTATCGAGATAATAATAATATAAAATGAGATATATCTTAATACCATAATTATATTGACATATGATGTTAAGTTTTGTCTCAAAAGTTATATAGGCAGTGATTAGTAGTACTTGCTTTATAATTGTGTGGACTATCTCTCATTAATCATATACTTTATATTGACATATTTATTATTAATTAAATGTTGTGTTTACCCGTATATTTCATCTATATAATTAATAAATTAAATTATTATTAAATAATATATTCTTAGGTATAGCCGTTATTCATGAGTGATTTAGTCAATGTTATGCAATTTCATAATACATCATAATATAACTAGCTTATTCATATATATATATATTATATCATTTACCTAATATTATTATAATGTGCCAAACAAAAGAACTTAACCACGTGACAATGATAATCTAGCTTACTGTATCAGTTTATCAAAGAGTCGTCATAAATTGTTCCAAGCTCTCCGTACTGAAATTTGTTTTTGACATCAGAAGAGTTTCATAACGAAAGCATCACTGTATTGAAGGTTTTGAAATCTGTTGGAATAGCTTAAAGAAGATTTAGACTTAGAAGAGCGATTTAAAAATGCAAATCCAATTCTAGGATCACAGAAATTACAGTTTTGTTCCAGCTTCTCGAGTAGAACTAGAAGTAAAGGCATTTTCAAGTATCAGTCAATATATATATATATCCCATTATTCTGCTCGAGTAGAACTAGAAGTAAAGGCATTTTCAAGTATTCCAAGTCTATATATATCAATATATAATATATACTATACTACTTTTTATATATCTATTCATATTCTCATACTGTTGATTATTTATCAATGATATTATATTTAAATATATTATATATATATATATATTTCTTACTTGCCTTATTTATTAGTGTATACGTATATAATATATATATTCTATATATTTATATATATACTTTTTCTCTTTTACCTTTTAGCCTACTCTATTAAGAATTATGGCCTAACTTTGAGATAATTGTTATGAGTGTTTAAAAAGTGTTACATTTATAATCGTTATCCTTTAAATATTCTGGTTATTAATTATAATAATAATATAATTAATAAAAAATAATACATAGTAATAATAATAATAATTAGTAATAATGATATATAATCAATATAGGAACAAACATTACTCTATACGTCAAGTAGTCTCTGACCTCCATCATCCATTGCACATTGACATATTTTGAAAATAATATATAATATCCCTATATATATATAATATATAAGTAATATATATATATAGTATTAATATCACAGTATTCATTACGTCACGCTAATTTATATACTAATATTATTAGTCACATCATACTATAATATATATACTATATATATTATATAATTTATATATTTATAATAGTAGAGTATATATATACTAGTATATCTTAAAGTTTGTTGAATATTTTAAGTTAAAGAATTAGTATATTTCTAACTTGAATTAATTCAAGGAGCAAAACTAAGATCTATTATTTTTTAGCTTTTAAATTTAAGACCACATAGATAAATCAGAGTCTGCTCGAAGATGTAATGGTTATTTGCTAGTTCCAACATTTTAAATTACTCAGCCCTAGTGACACCATTTTAAAACAAAAAATTAGGACTTTTAATCAATACCTTTTGACTACAAATCGAGTCTTTCAATTTAAAGTTATGTGCCTCGGCCAATGTGCTATGTAGCTACAATTTCTGCTTTATTTATCTGAGAGCTTTAGGTCCACTCACACTCTCAAAAAAAAATTATTTATGCTTTAGCCCCACCTAAAATTATTAATAAATATCATATATGTATTTATATAATACGAAGGAATTTTATTCCCAAGGAAAGTTTTATATGGTTATTACTATATTATACTAATTATAAAATACTACTACGTATATATTAGCTAATTCTATATACTCTAATGCCTATATATATAATATATTAGATATAGCTATTTTTATAATCATAAATTATTATATATTTTAATACGATATATATACGTATATTATATAATACTAGTATATATCATTGATATATTATATATATATATAACGGTAGATAATGAATCAGAATCAAAAAATCACAAATTCGAAAGTGTGAATTTAGAAATGAAATCTACTTGACAAAAATTTTATCAATTCTTTTGTATAATAAATTGGCAATGAGTATTTGAAGAAAAACTAATTTTTTTTTTTATAAACCTCAGCATTACACAACAGCTCTTGTATATGTTATAATAATTTTTCATAGCGACCTTTAGTAGATAAGAAGATTTTATGAACTGGAATTAAAAAAAAACAAAAAAAAAATCGAAGTATTGTGGATACCGATTATAACGCATTCACTCTTGTGTTTAATTTCCCTAGTGGCAAACTCCTAACACCCAGACCTCTTCAGCAGTTATACAAAGGAATCATTACTATAAGGTATTAATCATTAATAGGATACCATAACAACCTATATTTCACATGAATTAATATTATGTTAAAATAACATGCTCGTGATCATCTCCTACAAATTGATAAACAAGACTGAAAGTACCAAGATAGCAATTTTACCATATTATTCTGCACCATCATCTTTAGATTCAGAGATCTTCATCTCTTAGGAAAGCAGAGTCCAAAAATATTCTAATGTCTGGAAATTCTGAGCAGTCTAGCATATGTCTTTTGTCGTCAAGTGTAAGGGAGGGGAGGACATCTCTGACTATGAGAGAGATAGGAGCCATTAATTTGCAATTATATTTATATTCCTCTTGAAGCAGAGTGAGTGGATTATGTGCCCTGAGAGCATAAATGGATACTAGTCATATTATTCTATGAGTTTGATGGTCCTCCAAATTTATGTTAAGGTATACTATTGGGATAGACATGCTATGGAGCCATTGGTGTTTAATCCGGATATGCAGAGATCATTCTTGGAGTTAATTGAGTGTGGTTGTGTTTAATAATGGGATTAATCTAGGGGGTGAGAGAGACTACTAATATTTACGTGTCAGGAATAAGCACATAGCTTGTTTAGTGCGATCCTAATTTCTTCTCAATGTCGAGAGCGTTAATTATAATGTTTGGTGTTCTATGAGTCACTTGCGCATTATAATGTGGAGCTATATCCAATGTTGAGTATGGCACTACAGGAACTTTTAGTTTTGTCTTCACGTAGTAAGTATTGTATGAGGGGTATGGATAAGAGCAGTCTCCACTACTAATATTCATTTCTGATAGAATTTTATTCTTTGTTGCCTTGCCTATTAGTCTTTCACTGCTACTATTGGACTTGATAGTCTGTTGTGGTCATGGTTATTCTCACATGCAAACTACTCTCTCAGCGATTGAAGGGATGAGATAGAACCTATATTGTGAAGGCTCATCTTTTGTTAAGACTCAAAATTTGTATATCTGGTTAACTGGTTGTATTCATCAACATATTACGTATTCATGCGTGGCTCTAGAGACTCTTGGTAATATGTGTTTATGTACGAACAGTCTATATTATGTAGTTCGAAAATGTGAACATCATGCGTGTTATTGAAAGTCTAGGCCTCCTAAAGATAGGGTCGTATATTAAGAAGACGTCTAATGTTAATAAGGAACCACAGTTAGATGGGATAATTGCATTCTCCTCTATTGGGTGTAAAGAATGTTTAAAAGGTTTTTAAAGGGAGGTCAGTCTTTCTATTTAAAATATAGTCTCCTCATGTTTTGGTTATATATTCGCTGTAGTTCCCTTACTCCTCTGTATTCTTATATGAAAGAGTTCTGCCTGTTAATTGCCCCTCCTACCGGTCAATCTGCATACTATTGATTTTACTCGTATATAGAAGGAAGCTTTGAAGTAGTAAAACAAGTACGTATGCATAAAAAAAAGGCTCCTTGAATAGGTTCGTCGAAGTAAGAATCATGGACACCTTGGGACTGCTATGTATACGGTTCGTAGAGAGTGGCGCGACTGGAAGTGTGGCAATCCTATGTCTAACTGACTAGATTATATATTGCGATCTTGCCTAAAGCTACTACAATAATAGCATACCCAATAGACATAATAAACTATTTGATATAATTAGTGCAATAATATCTGCACATATAATTCATTAAGGTTATATACTAGTATATGACTACTTAGTATTCGGTAAATATATAATAAATATGCGTCTAATCATTCAACTAATGATAATTGATAATATATGTAATATTACTATTACATCATAGTTGAGGCTACATTATATTAAAGCAAACATTATATACTTAAATACAGTAAGCAAATATTATTGCAACCGACAAAATGGCGGTTGAATAAACAATACAATCATAAAAAAAAAAGACTACACAACACCTTTCCAAGACGCTTTGATGGACCATTTAAAATTATATCTTATTGATTCCAACGTTTCCGTTAATGTTTCATTGATTCAGTGGTTATTAGATTGAAACAAGGCTTCCCATTGGGACTCGATCTTTGATACGTGGGAAGCATCACCTAAAACATCACCGGTATTATCGACAGTACCTATCTAGTATTAATGCGAGTGCTAGGCCATCTGCTGCCCAAGAGATTCTTAAAAACAAAGATTATATATAGAGTTTTTATTGACATTGTGGTGCATTAAATACGATCTGTAATGCGTGTTTTTTACTATTCTTTCTCAGCAGGTTATATTTAAGCCTAGACAATAGTTTATTACAAGAGCTATACTTAGAAGACTCTCGAATATTATCTATAATAATATAGTAAAATAATAATGATAAACGATGTGTTTCCTTTTACATATTATCAAATTAAATGTTATATATAGCCCTCTTATCAATTAGATGATTAGAATTTATCGTAGCTGGAACTTAAACATTGATACCAAAGATAAAAGCAGTAAAACTCTCCTCTCATCTTCTTGATCTGTGACGTAAGTGCGTATGCTAATAGATCACATCACTTTTATGTCATGCATTCCATATAGAGTGAGGATTATCCCCAAGGCAATCAACTAGAATATCCAGCGATTATAAATATAAAATATAGATAGGAATTCCCAAATCATTGATGTAAAAAATGTTTTAAATTTTATGAGAGTTTCTTTAAATTATCTAATAACATCCTATGAATTGAACCGTACTATTTGTCATACTGGAGAGAAAATTATCAATCAATCTTTCGAAATACATCTAGAAGTTCATTAAATAAAATGTCCTTGTTATCCTAGAAGAGGATAAGTGTAATCGCACGATTACTTACATACACCATCGTAGTCAATACTACTATATACGCCAATACTATAGTTAGCTGATATATTATATATATATAGGACTAACGGAATTTGATATCGGTAGTACTCTTTATATATATAATATAGTGTTTATAAAACATATAAAATAAACCTTAAGTACTAATCTCTATAGGTATAGTGGATCGTTTTATAGGTGCAATATTATATACTTACATAATAAGAATATCACGGAGTGGGCACTTCGCTCGTTAGTCCGCTAGTCGCTCCGACGCGGACTACTCAGGAATAGGTGCGGGACTACTAGCGAGGTGCGAAGTCGTCAGGAAAATTTTTTTTACTACCACAACGTGCGGATCAAAAAAAGTCTCCGCTCTTTTCTTACTGTGGCACCCTTTTTAAAAAAGGAAAATAGAGTTTACTTATTATAAATGCTTACTAACGTTATACAAGCAAAATATTATAATTTTATTTTCAGTACACCAGGACCTTTTGCAGTAATATCAATGATGTTATTGAAGAACGAATTTAAACTTCCTAAAAATAGCAGATATTATGAAAGTTAAATTTGATTTCAATAGAGTATGACTATCTATAGATGCTGAGACGGATTTGATAGGGCTATTTTCATGCAGTATTATATCTTATACTATTATAACATTAGGCAATATCTAAATCATCACTGTGTAAAAACCCTATATATTAGTATATATATATATAATTATATATATACTAATATATATATATAATATAATTAGTACTATAATTAATAATACTATATATATACTGTATATATTAGTCAGTGCTTAATACACTCTACTCAGAAGATATAAACTACCTTAGCTTATATACTACATAATCATTATATATATCATGGGGGTCTTTTAACAAGAGAGAACTCGATTCTAACATTCCTGCTATAGGCTTACCTCTCAAAAAAGTAGGAGTTATCTATATTAATATATATAAATATACCATACCTTTTATACCCTTAAGTGAAACCTGCCAATTTAACTTAGTCATAATATATATATATATAATACTTTAGTTATATGAAGGGCGGTCAACTATTATTGAAATATAATATTGTTGAATACAGTTGCTGTGTGTTGCACAGCATATAACCCTCCTCCACTCTATATAACATATCGTCGTAGTTACTATATATAAGTTAGTCATTTATTCTTGTGTTTATATATGTTGACAGTAAATGATATAACCGCTATAGCTCTTTGATTACCGTAAACTGGCTTATTACGAGTTCACAAATAATAAATATTGAGAGTGCTTTATATGAACTTATATTATTAGTATAATATATTAAGTATATTAGGTTTTACACAGACTGATTAAATTATACATATATTATATATATGTAGTGTGTATATATATATATTATATATATATATAATATATATATAATATAATATTATTATATATGACTATATATATATATATTATATAAATATATATATATATATACTATATATATATATATATATATATAATATATATATATATATATATATTATATATATATATATAGCTACCGAGCGTGATACGTAGCCAATAGCATCCCGATGCTGCAGGAGTCGAAGCTTTTCCATGGAGGTCTACTAAAGTCTGGACGAAATAAACCTTCTTATGGCAGTGGACAGGGTGGTCAAAATATTTCAGGAAGGGGCAAAATGATTAGGTAAGGACCTTAAATAGAATCGTGTTGCGGGAAGTAGAATAACACCAGCACTCCTCTCATCAAGGACATCTTCCCTTTTCAGCATAGCAGAATTGTTGAACTGTTCATAAAATAATAATACACCTCTCCTAGTTCTGCGGCTGTAGAGCGAAATCATATTGTGGGTGTGTATTTTTGAGGGGCAAAGAGTCAGCCCTTAGCGCTTTTTAATTTGTAGCAGCCTAATCTTTTTGAAAGGGTGATATGGCATCTCTAGTTGTCCTTTGAAGACGACATTGAGGAGGAAGTGAAAATCTGAGTATTTTGTCAAATTTAATTCATTCTAATTTCTCAATCTGAAATATTTTAAATAAATTTTTTGTAGAGATTATATTACAATTTAGTATTAATATTATCTTTAATGTGAAGTCGCACATATTAGCGGAAGCACTGCGGACTTGCGCGCATAGCGGAGGTTTGAGTGGTCTGACATAAGTGCGGAGGGAGCGCTTACGGGACTACGGTCTTCAAAGGTGCGGAGTGGCGCTAGCGGACTAGCCCCAAATGAGCGGGAGTGCCCACCTCTGATATTTTATGTAATATATATATATAGTATATATACGTACATAGTCACATAACTAATATATATTAAGAGATGTGACTATATCCGTTATCGTCGTCTCTGTAGGTCTTAGAAAACAGAGTTTAGATATGATATATATATATATATATATATTAATATATAATTATACATATTAATTGCCAAAGTCCCAGTTCTGTTCCCAGGACCTATCCAGATTCTATTGCGGACGTAAATTAGCATACAAAACTCCGAAGTGGATAGAGCGCTTATCCATCCCGATAGAAGCATCGTCGAGACGACGATTTGACTGTCACAAATATAAATGGTCACTGGCGCTTAATATATACGTTATAAATGATATATATATATTAACAAATCTTATATTTTTCTAAGGTGTTTGACATTCTTTTGATAAAGAATGAGAATTAAAAATCCACATTACCTTCAAAATTTATATGAAAATAGATAGAAATATTATGATTATATGTAGCCACCTAAATTTGATTTTCAGTTTATTATAATTAATGAAAGATACGAAGACATAGTATATAAAAAGAAAAAAAGATATTTTGCTGAGAAATAAATTATATTACATATATTTACTTTTTTACGTATAATACACTGTTTTCTCAAGGTGTTTGACATTCTTTCGATAAAGAATGAGAATTCAAAATCCAAAATACCTTCATATTATAATATTAAAAACTTATTTTCTCTATCGCTTACTAAGAAGGAGCACAAAGTCTCGTACTGACAAAATCTCACATATTATAACATCATCTGTTTTATCAATCACTTCTAAAGTGAGTTTACTTTAATTTCACCAATGTCTACACGTACGTACACACCAACAAACAATAATACAGATATAACGTACACATGCATGTATTCATACACAAATTATGTCGCAAATTTTACAACCTATCTACAATTACACTTACTAAAGAGGAAAATGTTCATTGCTTTCTTGAGTTCATCTTAATGATGATTTATTATTAAATAAAAAAAGTTTCCGCCAAGATTGAAACCGACATTTGTTGCAAAAAAGAACTCGCACCCATTGTTTTATCCGTTCATTGACCAGCATATGATAATGTTTAAGAGAACTTTTACCAATACATTTAAACAATAAACCTTGCATATTATCCTGATGTATCTCTAGAGAACTTGAATAATATCTCTAGTATTACAGTTTGAGGTAGATTTATTGTTTATTTGAATTAGTGGGTTTATCGGCGATACGCTTCTCGCGGGAACTACAGGGTTGGGACTATTTCCCGCCCTCCGGGAGAGGGTCTCCCGAGGAACTCACCACTCACAACATTACTTTCTTGATATTATTTCGATAAGTAATTGTTTAAAGGGGTGTTATGGAATGAAATCTTTAATGCTTTTTTTAAACAAAGTTACCAAACTGAACTCGTACTCTTACGTAGGATACAGAAAAAACTAGATCCCTCATCTTCCAGTGACCACTTCTCCCGGACTCCCGAGCCCTCACTCTCCATCTCAAATAATCTCGCAATTTTCAGTGTATCATATTTTCTGGCTTTTTCTTTATAACCCAAGACAAGTTTATTAATAGATGTAAAAATTATTAATATTCTATAACCCCTCACTTTATCATATTTTAGAGGGCAGAGTCAATGCCCCGTTAGGGACTGTTTCATCGTGATATCTAAGTAAGATGCTGTATTAGTATAATGATTATAATGGTTTTACCGAATATATTATTTAACAAACTTATATTATGAATTATTAATTAAAAACTATAATTATAGCTATATGATAGTATCACGAGGATAGATTAGTCTCTATTAAACTAAAGTATATAAATAATATATTTTCTATATAAGGGTTCGATTCTCCCTATGTGTGTCGGTCAACCTCGATGTCGAATAGATTCACCTACCAACCCTCTCAAGACTCTTCTAGGCCACAACTCCTCTCGTGAGATCTTGTGTATGAATCATTTAATATAAATTCCATAATTATTTCCTTCAATACCAAATATATACAAGAAATTCAAATGTATTCTCTATTTTCTGCCTCATGTAGTGGCGGAATTAATGGTCTGGGGGAACTTCTTTTAGAGGCTGCCTAGAACATTCTGAATACGTATTACGTCAACGATATATAGGAAACTAGCATGCCTCCTTACATGTTTCATTAGTTACTATGGGTACATAACTAACTTACTGTATAGAGTGGAATTTTAGCATTTCACTTGTGTGAACAAGTAATTGTTTTTTCTCACGAATATTTATTAATATAAATTTCGGCAAAATATATACCTTATATATATATGCAGGAAACGTTCCCTTTAGCTGCGATTATAATTATGCGTTTTGGCACAAATTTTGTTTACCTTATTTTAACATACTCAAAACCAAAATTTATAGAATCGAAAATATTTTTTCAGTCAAAATATATTTGAAATACAGGTCATGAAATAATTTATAGTCCTTTAACCTTTATGAGAATGAACAACTCTCAGCGTTTCCGAAATAAAATAAAAGCCGTGTAACTTTAATCTATGAGAATTAAACATAGTGTTAAGGACTATATTGTCATATTTTCACACTATTATAGATCCTGTGCTACCTACATTGGGTCGCCTCACAGTTTGGTTATATATAATTATGTTAATAAGTTTGTCTAAAATTTAAAGTAATTATTGTATTATGTTAATCTTGATAAATTTTAAGGTTTGTTTTGTTGGGCCTCTGAAAGGACTAGGTCTAGACTAGGTTTAGACAATTCTCTACGTTCTTTATAGTTGTACTTATACGCGGTTATTTGTAATGTATTATTCCTTTATCTTTAATCATACTCATTATGTAATATATTAAATACATAAAGTTAATTATAAAATAAATATAAATGAAAATAATTACATCTCATTATAAAAGCAATATATTTGTTTCGCGCTTGCAATATGCTTAGTTGGTACTGGAGTTACACGTATGTGATCGACCTTGATATTCACTGCGTGATCACAACTACTCTCCGACACTTCTTCCGGCTTTCGGGCTGAAGTCTAATTCATTCTCATTTCGGTTCTGTACCGACTTTTTTCTGCGTACTCTTTTACAGTTTTGTCTCCCATAATGAATTTCTCCAAAATTGGAGTCGCCCGATGCCTTGCAAACTCAGAGACTTTGCGACACTATTTTTTGTATATCTTCTCTCTCTCAACAACACCGCACAGCTTATCGACCTATGCAGCCCTTATCGAGTACACGTAACCGGGAGGGATTAAGATATTTTTATACTACTATTATATTACTAATATAAAATAAGATATATATATATATATAATATAAAATGATATAAATTTTGTTAAATACTTTTTTATGAGTAAAATTAATATTATAAAGTGTATTAAACATAAGAATATATCGGAAATGCCCAATTTGGTGCTAAAGAAATCAAAATCGTATCGACACGCTCACTCGGGAATAACAAGGCGTAGATATAAATCAGTTATACTTATCGTAAGTGGTATAGCACCAACAATAAGTAAATTACTATTTAAATGCAACTGCTAGGTCTTACAGTTTTGAATATTTAAACATGGCAACATGGCATCTTCATATAAAAATCACGGTAAATATTCCGTTACTATTTTTTTATATTCAATTCCAAAGTTTTGATTTGATGCAAACTTGGTAGGACTTCGAATGTGAATGTTTTAAGGGGAAAATGAAGAGCAAGAGAATATTTACAATTTAATAATCGATTTATATACGATAAGCAGCATACTACACGCGATCAATGCGTCTACCTATATGTCTAACGAAGTAAATGATATGACTTATGTCTCTCTAAATACAATGTACAATGACCTCTCCATACGCTATCCAGAGTGGATGCGGAGCCGGAGGCCCACTCCCGATATAAAAAATATAGAAGATGACGGGTATAGGTATCCTATGGGACTAGTTTAATATAATTTCACGGTAAAAATAATTAGAAAAAAACACTGATATACTAAATGATATATATATAATTAGTGTTTCGAAGGATATAGTATAATATTATACTACTATATATATATATATTATAAACTATAGAGAGAGAGAGAGAGAGATAGGAGGAGAGGAGAGAGCAGATACGAATACGTCCAAATTCTATAGAAAGATGGAACGATATATATATAAAAATAATATACCTATATTCCCTTTTAATTTATAAAATAATTTTTTTTGACTACAAAAAAATTAATAATTGTATATATGTTTATTCCCATTTTAGTAAGAAATTATTTATTACTATTACTATATATAATATATATATATTATATATTTGATCTATATATTCACTATATATATATATACTATCATATAAAAAAATAAAAATATAAAAAAATATACTTATTAAATATTTTTAGGCATATATAATATAATATATTATCTATAAGTGGCACTGGTACATAAGGAACGTTTCAGCGGCATCTAAGCAAGAACCGTGGCGTGGCAGTTTAAATGAAGGGCAATAAGAGATATGTAGCGGTTGACCTCATTTTTAAATAAGAACTTAAGATTTGGTAATGCGCATGAGCTAACATGATAGAAAACTTAGAACCATACAATTTTACTGATCGATAGAACCATAATTATTATGACGTCATCTTATATTTATTCCAATTCTCCGCTACGATTTTTTTATTCTTATTATTTTTTAAGTGAAGTTGTAAGGGGTAGGGAATGGAAGAATGGTGTAAATATATTTACTTCACAATCCCCCCCTAACTTTTTTTTACAAACAAATGTGTAGTAGAAGTGGCTTGGGGGATTAGGAAGAGAAAGGACGCTTATGAATGAAACATAAATGCTAACATCAAAATGTTGGAATAATAATAATAATTAATAATAATAATAATAAATAAGTCATAGTAATGAATTTAAATTAAATAAATCAATCTCATCTTCTCTGGCAATTAGGTTCGGATAAGCAAATAATGCCACAGTTGAGGTTATTATGAGGATCTGTCTTTGCGACACTACCTAATCATAAAATATTTTCAGTAATCCACAAATAGGTCCTCCTCTTTCACTTCCTTCCTCTACTTCCTAATAACAAATACTGCATACCTAATAATTCACTGCTTGTTAATAGATGAATGTATGACGTCTGTATCAGTAACTCTCGTACTCACTCGCCTATCTTGTATCAGAGATCGCTAACGTCACATTAATCACTAAAATGAAACAAACGTACTAATGACATATTATATGACTATTTGAACCATATTCTCCCAATTTTTTTCTGTTTTATCAAACAAAAAAAATCTAATATCGTGAAATAAATATTTACTTAGCAGAAACTTTTTTTTTTTTAAATCATAAGACTTTATCTAAAATATATAACAGGTTTTAATAAATTTATATATTAATTTTATTTTTTAATTATTCATTGATAAGAATTAATCATAAACCATAGGCTTTGATAAAAATATACTGAGCCTTGTCTTTCTAAATATATTTATAAAATTAGACAGGTCTACTCATATTGATTTGTTTTTATTCTAGGTATAGAGTATTGCACATAATATGTTATTTTGTATTATGCCCAAAGACCCAAATTAATTTCACTTTATCACCATATCTAATTAATTTATACTGTACCGTAATATCATTATCCTTGATGTAGCAATAGCCCGCCCAGACTAAAGTGCATCCTAATTCCTTCTCGATTCTGAGGTCGAATTATTCATCTCTTTTACTATTTAATTAAGAATGGATTTAGGCATTTTTTAACTTATCAGTGTTTTTTTAAATACTTCAAACTGCTTCGACAGGCAGTTGCAAGTTTTGGGCACTCAGGTGAAAGATATCTCTACTTCAAAAACATTTTTATGCATAATTTGTTAATCTTTTTTATGAAAAAAAATAACATAAATAAAATTTATCGGATAACAGGACCAATTTGGTTCTAAAGAAATCAAAAATCTATAACTAATACTCACTTGCGGTATAAATGAAATAACGCAAGGAGATAGACTATAAAATTAATGAATATACATACAACTTACTTAAGTATAATTACAAGTATAATTATTTAATATTGTGCAACCTGCCTAGGTCTTATACAGTTTATATTGAATATATAAGAACATGGCTAAAACATATACTAGTATATCTTTATTAAACCAGGGGGTTGGCAATAACCAGGAATAATTTGAGAAATCGTAAAACTAAAATCAGTCGGTTAAATAATAAAAGTTAGTATCGGATACTCGTTTGGAAATGCATCTCTCTTCAGAAATTATTACACGTGACTCTCAAGTGAGAGACTCGCCTTCTTTCATGTTATAACGAAAAAGTAAGAATTTATTAATTTAAATTTTAGTGCACGGTTTCTGCCAGTTAAGCATCTCGCTGGGTTAGTTCCACAACAGGCGCCGGTCTGGCCATGCAGTGGAAGGGCAAGTTATCTTCACCCTACCGGTAATTCGTTAATTTAACCAAAAAAAAACTGTCATAGAGACCCAATTCGCTCTACAATTTACGTAGATACATATCTCAAATTAAAACTGAAATAATTGGCCTAAGCAACTCATTTCACTCTTAATGTGAGAAGTACAACAAAAAAACTACCTGATATACTATTCTCTCCCACTTCTCGTTAATATCTAAATTTAGATAGGAACAAATAATAACTCCTATCCACAAGGGAAATATTTCTTAAAGAGATTTTCAGTTCTCTTTGTTACCGATATATACAAAAATTTAAATAAGTATGACTCTTGCATCCCATATGCAGAAATTTCTCCAGTTTACCTCAACTCCACAGTAAACAAAGACAAAAATAATTTCTCGTTACGCTGAACCCTCTGGTATGGATCCGATTAAAATCTAATGATACATTATCTCATCCTTACATAGTTAGAACTATATATATAGAGTTCATATATGAATTGATATAGATATGAAATTTTATATTGTACGTGTGACAATTAATTTTTTTTTCTACGATATATTTTTAAAATTCGCATATCAGGTAACTTCTCCTTTAGTTGACTAATTATATTAAATATTATGCTTATTTGCAACAAAATTTTGTATTCTCACCTTATTACTTAACAAAGAATTATATCAGATCGGAAATTTCAGTAATTATATAAGTGAAGATGACATAATATGACATTGACTTATATATAGTATTTTTCATACACAATAACTGATAATCTGGATGAGGGTTACTTTACCATACAATTCTCGCATGTGTATTTAAATTTAACCAGTTTAAGTCTTCTCTCCGAGTTATTAACATAAAATAAATGAGACGAATAACTTCACGGAACATATTAAAAGGCGACTATATCACAAATAAATACTGCTGGTCTTACTTCTCCGAGTAATAAAACTTTTGTCTGTATTACTCTTTTTCTTAATAGGTATTTAGTCATTATTTAAAATGTGCTTTCTATCAAGTCTATCTATTTCCTCTAGTATTTAGTAATTGAGAACTTTGATGTAGTTATTAGATTTTAGTGAATTTAGAGGGGGTCCAAATATGTGGTTAAAAAATAAAAAAATTTAACTTCAAGAAGAGAAAAAAAATTAATTTTATACAATTATGCCTTTCAGATCGAAAAACTTATGCAGCGCGTGGCTCATTGTGCCAATGACTAATAACTTAATAACTACACTAATAGTCTTAATAACTATAACAGTTTAATCACTACTATCTTCTTTTTTAAAGTTAAAAAAATAAAGTAATAAAATTTTAAATTTACTTAAAAAATCGGTTATAATGAACTGTTTGTTTTAAATATTACAAACTTACAATATATCTAAAAGACTTTATTAATAAGTGCTTGCCATAAAAAATAAAACTATGTAATCGACAACTAATTCCTAGATTCGCGCAATTGCGACATTTTCTCCAAAATGGAAATGCAAGGCAAAGCAGCTTTACACTGAGGACATAGTTCAAGAAAGATTTTGCCTCCCTCCCTCCCTCGCGCCGCATCCACATGTGTTCTTACTTCATATTTTACAAACCTTAATACGAATGTGGTGGTAAATCGAATATGTGTTTAGCTTTTGAGTAATAAGAAGATGCATATAACTCGACAGAGCATAAATGACCGGATGTTCATTACACAACTTCCCCATTTATTCCATTATCCTCATGAAATAATATAACTTTATATATATATATATAATAATATGAATAATATATAACTAAGTACATATATATATAATATAGTATACATATACTAATATTAAAACTACCGATCATATAATCATTTATATATATATATATATCATTATATATATATATTATATATTTATATATTGTTATATATTCATATATATACCACAACACTTAGAATTAGAGCACAGATATATCTCGAAAGTACGCCACTTACAGAAAAATCAATTACATATTATGTTATCCAGCGTATAAAAGCTTATTACAAAAAATGTGTAAATAGAAAATATATCTCGCACAAAGCTTTAATTTCACAAGAAAACCAATTACATTATTGGAATCAGCACATCCATTTTCAGTATAAAAAAAAATACAAGTAGGTGGGCTCGGTTACTATGCAAATATGTTTCTTGAACTTCAATAGTTTAGGGTCGAGCGACGGGGGACAGACGCGGCGAGCGCACGAAACCACCGGTCGGGAAATTCAACCATAGATGTCCGAGATGACTCCGCCATCGTTTATCTACTATGCAGGCCTAACTCATAGGTGTATCGTTTGTTTTCTAATATCATAAAACTGACTTCACATATAATAAAGCTATTACACTGATTTAACAAATTCATGTAGATTTGTTTTATGTATGTGTCGTAGTGTATCGAGATTATTTATTTTTTTACAATTCAAGGAAATAGTCTTTAATATCGGACGAGAATTGCCTCATATGTGAGTTGGAGGATATGCCCTGTAAGTGGCCCAAATTTGGTACCTTTTCGTAATAGTAATAGCATTGTGCCACCTAATCTGGAGTTTCCTATCAAAAATAATCTATACTTTACACCACTTCGTAGATAAATTATTAAACATCAAGTGAGATATAGAAGTATTAATATTAGTACAACGTAAGTTATATTTAGCATCCACAGAATTATAATTTCAAATCATCTTATAGGCTATTATAACTAAGTTTTGAATATATATATTAATTAATATAATATACAGGCGGACAGAACATATACGTTATATATATATATGGAAAAGTCGGTTCCTTAGGTAATAATTCCAATATTGTTCATTCAACCACTCTTACTGATGAATCAATTTGATAGATTATGATTATAGATAAACCTCCACCTCCCCCCACCCCAATTATGATACAATCCTCGCCCAACAGACATTGCAAAGAAATGAAGTTTATTTTCTGATCTTTACAGAACATTTCCTTTGCTTTTTCCTCCGATGATTACAAATTTGTATAAATTATATAAGGTATACGGGGGGTTTATATCTATGTAGTGATACATAAGTTATTATTATATACAAAATATTTTACCTATAATAATAATAAATAAAACACTAATAGTACTTTGACATTATATGATATATAATATGATGTGTGATAATTGAGTAGATATATACATATATAATAAAAATAATACTATAATATATATATATAGTATCCAAGTTTAATTAAAAGCATATTAGAAATTAATTACAACACTCTTTTTTTTATTTTTTTATATTAATTATGTAAATAAGTGCAGAACACAAATCAAAACAGACTCCTGGTCGCTTATCCAATTTTAGATTAGCAATGAGAAAAATTTACCGTGGCTTGCACAAATTGGTGTAGAAAGAGAATAAAGATCGCGATACCATAATGGTCGAGAGGATTCGGTGATCCCTCGCGTCTGCATCCTACCCTTGTGTATAGCAGAATTACTAGAATTAGTTCTCCCTTCCTAGACTGAGAAAGCTCGTGACGTGCGAACTTTAATAGGCAAAAAAAAAAACAACTCCATATTATGTACATAATTAAACTGGTAAACGGGCCGAAAAATGTGCAAACATATCTTGCAATGATTACAGATTGATTAAAAAAACTATGATGTAAAATCTAAGAGACACATGTACTGTGAGATTTGTGAGTGAAAACTATAATTATTTTAGCAATGAGGACTTTTATTAACCCAAATCGAAGTGACGTCAACCCTAAATTAAATTATTATTAGCGGGAAAACTAGGCACACTAAACGGGTGCGGTGCGACACAATTTTAGTGTTACAGTAACATGCGGTGCATTGAAAAATGAGGTCGGGTAAAAAAAATTCGGGTGCTCGGTCAACCAGTGCCTACCTAAATGAGTAAATTTTGGAATATTATTGTTAGACCAAGGGAAAATCGGGGAATATCGAAATATTTTTCAATTGCTTTTATAGAGAAAATTTCTTCTAGCAAGAGGTCAAAGTGTGTAACTCTTTTGTGTATAGATGGTTCACTGGCATATAAACTTACTTGTAATAACCTTTTTGATCCGAAACAGACTCTTAAAAAATAAAAGCAGAGACATTCATGCTCGATGAGTTGGTACTTATTGTGAAAGGATGGACTCAAGTCTGTTGGTCTTTTTTTAGTCGAAAAGATTTGAAATTGTGAAATGAAATATAATGATATAGAATAAGATATATATATATATATATATATATATATATATTATATATATATAGTTATATACTATATATATTTACTATAGTGTATAATAATATATACCTAGGATAAAGTATATAATATTCAGAGCCTCTGATAAATAACATTAAGTGTACTATAATGCCTTCCTTATATATATATATATATAACTAAGTGATATATAGCTACTCCATCTAGAAATGTTACATCAAAAAAAATTATATCGAAATATCGGCTCAAAAAATATCATCGAACTGTGACGTGTTAACTTGAAGTCAATAGAAAAAGAGAAAAAAGTGCCACATGTTGCCTTTTTATCATGTTAATTTTTATATGATTATTCTTGTTTAATTTTTTTTTATATTTATTTTATTAAGGGTCGTAGACCGTTCGGGTGAGGAGCAGAAGGAGATGTGACTCGAAGTCGCCCCCGCATTCGTTCCCCCGACTGAGCCGAGCAGCCCTGTACTCCTTCGACAACCTTATGTCGATTTAATCATTGGTGGGCTATTCTCTTTATGGTTATTATAAAAAACGAAAAAACTTTTTGGCCCTTGTCGTTCTATTGCCTTGAAATAATTAGAAAAAATACCGATGTACATAATGCGTTCTTTCCTCATTTTAATAATATATCGTTAACATATTACCCTTTTATAAAGCGGACAACAAACATTAATTATATTACTCAATATATAACATATATAATATATATATAATATTATAGGTAAGGTTTTAACATAGTTAGTTAGCTTATATATATATCAGATTTATTATTTATTATATTTATATAATTAGCGCTTTATATCATTTAGCTGGAGTTAGATACTTCGAAGATTAGGAGAATTATATTCTAAACACATCTCAACTTCGTTCTTACTCCACATTCCTTATTACATTTTACTACACCTATCACATAAGAAGTATTCCGAAATTCCAGCGACCACTAACCTTCACAACAAACTATCATATTCCAGATAGTCATTAATATTAGAACAGGTTCTAAAATATATTTTCCAAACTCTGTATGCCCATATATATACCTTAATAACTAAGGTGATAAAATTAAAATGATATTTGTATAGTAGATCTTACATTCGTTATGGGGAGTTAATGTCCCCAGATTGTTATATTACCTTTTGAATTATTCTAAGTATGATAAGGATTTATTGATTATCTTACATACTATTCATGATTTTTTCTTAGCGCTATACTTTAG
>JABUQX010070630.1:12500-13659 GCA_015478945.1 Trachelipus rathkii | reverse complement strand
TATTAATCCTATATTATATATACCGGTATATGATATGATATATATACCCTAATAGCTTAATAGCGGTGCATATGAAGAGAGTACGAAACCTTGAACAGATGGAGGAAGAGGAGATATTATCATAGTTCCATAGTGAGGTATATATCGTACTAACATATAGTATATGAGTAAGCTAGGAGTAGTATAATGTATATAGTATATATATATTATAGGTATAACAACTATGCATTATCACATAGTATATATATACCGACTTGACTATAAGTAATGATATAATGATCTTATTCATAATATAGCTTATATATATATATTATCCATTATACTACATGAGGTATATAATACTAATATAGTAAATGCTATTAAACTATAGTAGATATACACTACGTAACTACGCGTACCGTAATGAGCTGTAGAGTACGTGAGTCATACTTATATATACGGCTATGATATATTTATATATTATAATAGTAATAAATAGTATTAAACAATAGTAGATATAATAGATTTAAATAGATAATAATAGATAGTATAATAGATATAATTATATATATAAGCGACTGATTATATATATATATATATAGTATCTATTATATTACCATTAGCTAGTAGTAGTAGTAGTACTATATATATATACAGTAGTATAAGTAGTAGTACTAGTAGTGATATATAATAAGTATATAAATATATCATATAGTAAGATATATACTATGATAGTAGTAGTTTCATATATTATATATAGTATATATTATATATATATAATATATAATAATATCTATATATATTACTATATATATATATTATCATATTACTATATATATATATATATATATATATATATTATTTGGGCCAATTATGAGAATTCTCTTCTCTTACCCTTTCTTCTTCTTTAATGGGAAAGATAACGAAGTCAAATTTTCTGTACAAACTTTTACAGACTTTCCTTTCATACTTCAGTTGAGTCTCTCTCTCTCTCTCTCTCTCTCTCTCTCTCTCTCTCTCTCACTCTCTCTCTCTCTCTCTCTCTCTCTCTCTCATTCCACTGACACAAACTACCTTGCTTATTAGTTCCCCATCTGAACCGGTTTTCAGCTTTATTCATGTTTACTTTTAACTGTTTTTTCTACTTGAAAATAAAAAAAACTCGACATAAAAACATTTT
>JABUQX010070630.1:0-2500 GCA_015478945.1 Trachelipus rathkii | reverse complement strand
TTTTTTTATATATTAGTTATATACTATATATATACTATATATACTATATATATATATATATACTATGATTGTAAAGGTGTTCACACGGCACATTTAGGGAGCTCGAGCCTACGCGGGAACACACGGGGGGGACCGTTTTCCATTTACCACGTAAGGGAGGGGCGGAGAAACCCCAGCGACACCCAAATACCAAAGAGCGGGTTTTCCGGACCCTCCCCGGAGAGGGGGAAATAATTCCTACCCCGTAGTTCCCCCGGAAGGCTCGAGAGACCCCGACTCCTGCCATCGCGGCGGTATACCCACGCGGGTACTTCTTTAGTTAAAAAAAAAAAATATAAAATGTTACTAGAAAGTCTATTCTATTTTAACGGAGAACGTATAAAGGTGCTCTAAATAGTCTTTCTACTCATATTACTATAGTATTACACAATAAATTTTTTTTTATTTATTTATTTTTAAATTTTCAGCTAACTAACATCCTTTACCAGGATTCCCAAAAAATGTATCTCCATTTCTCTGTAGCTATTTGTAGTTTTTGAGATATGTTTATTATTGATTAATTTACCGCCTGAATATTATTCACCACTTGTACAACCATATATCTACTTAATATTATTATATATATATATTAATATATATATATGATATATAATAATATATATAATAATATATATAGCTATATTATTATTATATAATTATATATATATATATATATATATCAATATATATACTACTATATAATATATATATATAGTATATATATATACTATATTATACAGAATACTCATATATAATACTCATATATGTATAAATTCTTATCTACCTTTTTTTCAAAGACAAGATTGGGCAGTAGGTGTGCTTTTACACAGCATCGGAAGAAACTGCGCGCAGTAGGAGAATATGGACCAAATGTTCGAAAAGAAAGCCCAGCCTTACCGCCCCCTCATGTACCCATTTAATTAGCTTGAAACTCAGTTACCAGACCCAGAAAATCCACCTCCTACGAGCTCCATCATGGGACCGCGCACGCAACCCTCACTTATGAGCCTTAAATCGTCAATGTATAAGGGTTCATCCCTCTGGCACAGGTGGGCCACACAACCATGCCCCCCATTACAAAACCCCGCCACATTCTCTCCCTATTCATGCACTTTATTCTCGCCTCTGCCAAACTCACATTTCTCTTCCTTCAGCAGCCATTCGTTCACTGACTCAATTCCACTTCCTCTTCGGTCATTCAAGCCCGGTCGCCGTTCCCACACAAAAAAAAACCCCCCAACCCCCCCCCCCCTCCTTTTCCCCCCCCCCCCACCATAAATACCCCCCCAAAATTTTTTCCCTCTCCGGCGCTTTTTTTAAAAAACCCAAAAAAGCCGACTATCATCATTCTTTCCACATGACCAAAACCATCTCCAACATACTTCTTTCATTTATTCTCTCCAATTTTAAAACTTTCCTTTCCCACCACACAAACTCTCTAATAAGTTCATTCCCTAATTATATTAATTCTTCTCACACCTAGCCATGCCCCTAAGATTGTCCATCTGAACCAACATTGAACTTTAGATCTATACTTCTTTTCCAGACCATAGTCTCACTACCCATACAATAACACAGGTCAACCAGACATACCCTTCATGTAAAGACACTAGCGCCACTCAAGACTCTCAGTCCCTCTACGATTCACCAACCGATTTAATTGCCACCAGCCACACTTCCTGCTACTCATAACTTTCCTACTACACTCCTGCCTATCATCCGTTTCCCTTCATCAATCCAAACCATATACCACTAGAATATTTAAAACTCAGACCACTTGGCCATCTAAGCTGCCTCATACCATCTAAACATAACTTCACCACTGAGGACTGTCACCTCACTCACAACCAGTAACCTTTACCTCTTATCTACGTTATCTTCAAACCCCTTCCTCTATACATACCCTGCCAAATCTCTCACCAATCCTCTCAAACTTCTATTTCAGATCTCGCCACACAGAACCAATCATCCGCATATAAAAGGTATGGCACCCTCCACTCATCTCCCATATCCTCCATCATTCTAACACCATTCTGCCTATCCCCACTCGAACTTTCTTTCATAACTCCCATCCCCACTATCATACAAATTGCGTAATAACCAAGGAGACATACACAACCCTGGTCTCACTCCGCAATTTAACTTCCATACAACCAATCACCCATTTGACACCATTTATTCTTCACCACCGCTTACACATCGTCTCATATCTACTTTACGATTCCCTCTATACAGAAGCTCAACACCAACACCATCCATATCACTACATACCCTGCCACTAAAGCATTCCACCCTCACTCTCAACTCCTCATCCACTACGCCTCGTTTAATCCACTACAAACTAAATATAATTTATTTTCATCTCCCCTCCATTTTCTCAACTCATATTGTTTCAAATGTAAAGATTTGATACCACACATCCTCTACCACTACTCCTAAACGAAAACACCTCGCAGCGTAC
>JABUQX010070629.1:47500-55000 GCA_015478945.1 Trachelipus rathkii | reverse complement strand
TCAAAACCCTTAAAAATTTACCAGAAACAGGACCAGACTCAATCTCAAACTTCCACCTGAAACACCTAGGAGGAAAAGCAATTCTCCTCATCACAGAAATCTTTAACAAATCCTTTAAACTCAATTATATACCCCCAATCAGGAAACAAGCATTCATTATCCCAAAACTGAAACCCAAAAAAGATTCCCCATCCTCCTATCGCCCAATCTCTCTTCTCTCCACCATCAGCAAACTGCTGGAGAAACTAATATTAAACAAAATATCCCCACAAATCACCCTCCCAGAATTCCAACACGGATTTAAAGGCAATCATTCAACAACAATAGCCCTCACCTCCCTCACTCAACACATAATTAATGGCTTTAACCAATCCCCATCTCATACTCACATGCATCGACATTAACAAAGCCCTTTGACACTGTCCCCACATACATATTATACAAAAAATTCTTCAATCCTAACAATGATAAAAAAGTGGCTCTCAATTCCTCACCAATAGATGCCTTAAAGTCACTCCATAAAAAGACCCTCTCACCTCCATTAAACTACAAACGGCGTATCTGAGGGCTCATTCTCTCTCCATTCATAATCTCACTCAGCAGTTGCCCCACCCCATACCAACCGATCCATCCAAACTAATTACTTACATAGACGACATCAGTCTCGTTTCCAACATCACGCGCCAAATACCCAACACCTAGAATACCTGCAATTATTAGAAACTTGGCTACTCACCAATAGAAGATAAACATTCCACCCATACCGTCCTCCATCACCCTCTAACCACAGACCGCAATCTTCATTTCCACCCAATAATCTCTTGAACAACAACCCCTCCCAACAAAACCCCAAAAATATTGGGACTCACTTACGACACACATATGACTTTCTCCCCACATCGACCAAAATTGCTTCCCCTCAGCCAGCTGAAATTAAACACTCTCCCAACACAACTTCAGCGACAGGAAACACACCCTTACCACAATCTACAAACTCCTCAGAACAAATATAAACTATGCCTCCCCCCGCATGGTTCCCCGCTTTACTATCACAATCCAACTTAAACAAATTACAAGTTACACAAAACACCCCTTAGAATAATCACTGGATGTCTCTGACAGCCCCATCAGCATTGCATGAGGACGCGCATCCATTCCTACCCACTTGAAGATGGTAGGGACACAATTTTTTCAGAAAACACTCAATCCAACCCATCCATGCCACCAAATACTCCAACCCCCCAACATGGGCAACCCCCCCTCCTCACCAGCCAAACTTTATAATGACATCTACAACAACTCCCCACCCCCAAATAGGTCTTGGCTCACTCACATCTATACACAATTAACTAACATATCTGCAAAGCCGCCTGACCAACAACAATCTGCTAAACTTGTCCCAAACATCTCCTACAGAAGAATCACTGTCCAGAAGAAATAACCTCGCCCGGAGCATATCAGGTCACCACCCAAAATCTTTTGCAATATGATTCAGATTCCAGAAACTTGACAACGTTATTTCCCCCATCTGCACTAGATGTCGTATATCCCAGGACACAATGGAGCACTTCCTTCTGGAGTGCCCCACCCTCAACACTTTTTGCTTTGCCTTCACTGTAACTTCTCTTATCGACCTGTGGAACCATGAGGCAGTGACGCTTTCTGGAGGCGATGTGGCCTCAATAGGTGGGCCAGGGCAGCTCTCTCTCTCTTCTGTATATGTATATATATATATATATATATATATATACACTATATATCTTTATATATATATATATATATATATATATATATATATATATATATATATATATATATATATATATATATATATATATATATTGTTATCCGAACCAATAAACCGGTCTGAGCCACCGTACACGCGGGAGGTCTAAATGGTTCCCCGGTCTTCAATAAGGGTCCAGAAATAAGGCAACAGGTTTTTAGCAGTATATTTACAGTACATAAAAATATCAATAGTAATAGTCAATATTTACCCAATCAAATATCCTAACTGGCTAGCCAATATAACCCTCAAAATGTTAATAAATTAAATAAATCAAATAATAAATCATAAACCCCCAAAAATGTCAATAGTTAAATAAATCAAATATTCAATAATAATTTCTATAAATAGTAATAACGTAAATAAGTCAATCGAATCAATAATAATGTACACGAATATTAATAAAGTCAATAAATAACCAGGGCAGATTGTCTGAACAGTACAACCGGGACTCAATATCCATATACTTGACAACACTGTGGATATAAAATAATTCAAAGTATTACCGGGTCACTAAACCTTCACAACTGGGTCACTCTGTTATTACAGTTAAAATGTTTAAAGGAACTTTAATGTCTTAGGAAAATAAACAACAAATGAACTTCCCTTTAGTTCCCGTGAAGGTGGGGAGTACACTCAAGTACCCTCCCAATCCAGTGAAGGTGGGAGTACACTCAAGTACCCTCCCAATCCAGTGAAGGTGGGGAGTACACTCAAGCACCCTCCCAATCCAGTGAAGGTGGGGGTACTCAAGTACCCTCCCAATCAGTAAGGTGGGGAGTACACTCAAGTACCCTCCCAATCCAGTGAAGGTGGGGAGTACACTCAGTACCTTCCCAATCCAGTGAAGGCAACCTCAGAATCCAGAAACCTGTTCACCAGTTCCGTAAAGGCTGGGATATCCTTGAAAGCAAAACCGGGTTTACGAGCTTCGTTCGGGTTGGAGCAATGTTTCAGGCAACACGATCCGAATTACTCCAGGTTGGGATCAAGTTCCAGACAAAAGCGATCCAAATTACTCCAGGTTGGGATCAAGTTCCAGATAACAGTGATCCAAATTACTCCAGGTTGGGATCAAGTTCCAGATAAAAGTGATCCAAATTACTCCAGGTTGGGATCAGGTTCCAGGTAACTAAACGACTATAGCAAAATAACTGCAATCTTCCTACTTTTAGTTTTAACTTCTAAGATAATAGTTTACTTACCCAGTTTGGGGAATTAACGACCTCAAATATGGTTTCTGCAAAACTGGACTTCGATTAATTTTCACAAACTATAAACCTTGAATCACCGGGCTTTTTATTTCTTTGTAAACACTTAACAATTTCACCTTTAGAGTAACACGCACCAGTTTTCGTGACCTTTTATTTCCTTGAAAAATGCGCATTCATGAAATACCTTGCGTAATTCTTATTACTTGGTTCTTTCAATATCAGTCTCCCACCCTTCGCTCCCCCTCCCAAGATTGTGCAACAATCTTAAAAAAAAAATATACCAGCGCCAACCATCTACCTTACTCCATCCTTCCAGTTGATGCTCTCCTTCGTGCTTCGGTCCTTTTCTCATACTCTATAACCCTCCACATTACATTTGGCTGTTCCGGTACCGATCCTCTCGACCTTGTGAATGGTGCCCTGTTCTGGTTCTGATGCACTCCGTTCCTGTTGTCTAGCACTGGTACCAATCATCATAGCGTCCGGGACTTCACCTACTTCTATAAGCTCCTCGTAAATAGACCTTGGTCTATATTCTGAACCTTCAGGGCTAGTCACCTTGATATTAACTTCTCCTACCTCCTCCACCTGTTCCTCCACCTGGTCTTCCTCGTGTGTCTCAAAGTCTGTATCTTGGTTCTCAGTAGGGATTACCTCCTGGTCTTCAATTGAATCCACTACCTTGTCTAAACCTAAATCCGTTTCCTCCTCACTCTCGTAGCTGATCCTTACTCCGAACGTATAACTGTCTTTTGGGAACCCTATTGATCTCTCAAATGCTTCAATGTCATATTCACTCTCCTGGTCATTATCTACTTCCACCTCGTCAAACCAATCCTGTTGTTCACTTGTATTCGCCGGCGAAAGTATCATGCAGACACTCTCCGTTTGAGTGCCTTTATTTTCTCCAACCTGGTCCTCTGTCTGCACCGACACACTTCTTTTACCATTTACTCCCTGTAATGCCATTTGTTTTAACAATCTCCATGCTTCCTTGATTTTTGCTCCTTGTTTCTTTGGCGTTTTTGCCTCCTGTGGTACATGGACTATACCTTCTTCAAGTACCTGTTCTATCCTTTCTATTTCTCCCTGGTATTCCTTTTGCTCCGGGTCTACCTCTTTATACTGGAAATACTGTCTAAGGCAGTGGTTTTCAAACTTTTTAGGTTCAAGGCACCCATAGCTCAAAAATAAAGTATATATTGTGTTTTATATATATATATATATATATATATATATATATATATATATATATATATATATATATATATATATATATATATATATATATATATATATATATATATATATATATATATATATATAATTTGTTCTCTAAGAGTCTAATGCTAAGAAGAAAAAAATACCACTAGATTTGAATTTTTAATTCTTTTTTCTGAGCAATAATTTCCTTGAACTGAGAAGACATTTCGTTTGAGCGCGGCACCAATATCCAGGGTTCCCGCGCCACACAGTGTGAAAACCACTGGTCTAAGGTATTTCGGAGGATCCGCACACACCTTTAAATGCGAGTAATGTACCCTAGCTACCTTTGTTTTTCCTTGTATGTCATACGACATTCCTCCTGATATGACCTTGGTGAGATGGTACTCCAAGAGTGTTACCTCTCAAGGGTAAGGGTTCAAACCCACTTAGGACCATTACATATATACAAATAATTGTTGCGTTTATTACACAAATATCTTTCAATACCTAATAATGTCTGATTAAAAATTACCCAGTGTTGCTCCTGACCCGAGTGTTAGCAGGGAGGCCCGTCGGAGGTTAGGTGTCCAAGACACGCCTCACTCCTCTTGGGATTTTCAGAGGTAAAATGATGGATTTTCTTTTAGCTAATCGTTGGTCAAGGTAACACTCTTGGGTACATCTAAGGAGTAGAGGTTCCAAGGCCCATTTGAGACGTGCAAATATACAAATGGTGTTTGCGTTTGTAACAAATATCTTTGTGTATATATAATATATATAGTATATATGTATGTATATATATATATGTATATATATATATATATATATATATATATGTATATGTAATAATATATGTAATAATAATAATATGTATATATAAATATATATAATATATATATAATATAATAATATAATAATATATGTAATAATAATAATAATAATATGTAATAATATATATATAATAATAATAATAATATAATAATATATAATAATAATAATAATATATATGTATATATATATATGCTATTATAATAATAATAATAAATGTATAATAATATATATATAATAATATATAATATATAATAATAATAATAACTAATAACTAATATATATATAATATATATATATATATATATATATATATATATATATATATATATATATATATATATATATATTTAAATATATATATATATATGTATATATATATATATATACATATATATATATATAATATATATATATATATATATATATATATATATATATATATATATATATATATATATATATATATATATATATATATATATATATATATATATATATATATATATAGGGTGTTTACGAAATGGGGATGATTTACAGGATGTTGTCTTTTGTGCCATTACAGAGTGTTTTGTCTTGAAATAGAGTTATATAACAAAGAGTTCTCATTTAGTAAAATGAGTAAAGAGAGAGGTGCAAGGGGTATGATGTGAATATTGGTGTTTATGTTTCGTAGATGTGGTTATTATTGTTATTATCATTATCATTATCGTATTGTTAATTATTTATTATTATTATTATTATTATTATTATTATTATTATTTTTATTATTATTTTATTACTATGTGTGTGTGTGTGTGTGTGTGTGTGTGTATTATTATTATTATTATTATTATTGTGTGTGTGTGTGTGTGTGTGTGTGTGTGTGTGATTATTATTAATTATTATTATTATTGCTATTATTCTTATTATACTTCTTTGTTGTTACCTGTTCCTATTAGTATTATTACTTTTATCATAGTAATATTACTTATCAAACAATTATTGTTATTAAGACATTAATATTGTTATTAGTAATATTAGGAGTATTATTATGATTCGCATTATTATTTGTATTATTGTTATTGCTTGTATCCGTTTCCCAAGTAAATATTGCTTACTATCAACAATTTTCCTAGTATTATTCATCCTATCTCTATAATAAGGTGGTACTTACCTATCAAGCAACCTATAGCAGTGTCCAATATTGAGACGGCAACACACTGTTCTTATGAGTTAATACTTCTGTTCCCAGGTTTCGGTGGCCAGCTCGTCATCTACCTGGAACATAAACACCAATATTCACATCATACCTTGCCTCTCTAACTCATTTACCTACTAAATGAGGAACTTTACAGGTAACTTTATTTAAAGACAAAAACGCTTGTAATGGTACCAAGATAATATCTACTCCAAGAATTTGTCCCCCTATTTCTGTAAACACCTATATATATATATATATATATATATATATATATATATATACATATATATAATATATATATATATATATATATATATATATATATATATATATATATATATATATATATATATATATATATATATATATATATATATATATATACATATATATATTTCTCATAAATAAAATGCAAAATACGACAATACATAAGATATAATTTTAATCACAATAATGGAAAGATTAAAAAATATATATAAATAATTTGGTATATCTTTGAGAAAGCCTAATGAAGATTAGATAGACCCTTAAGGCCAAAAAATAACAGTCAATCAGCTTTAAACTAATAATCTTGTAAAGTAATATCTATAAAGTTTTTCTTACAAGTGGACAGAGAGGAAACAACTTTATTTCATCAGGTAGAGAATTCCATACAAAGATACAGGAACATAAAAATTCAGTTTAACATTGTCAACTCTGGGAAATGGCAATACAAAATTAGTGATAGAGCGTAATTCAGAGGCGGTAATATGCACCTGGATCAACGGGAGTATTTCAGGAAAATAAAGGAACTTATTATTTTATATACAGCTTCATCAAGGCTTAGCTTATAAATGTCACTTACTTTAAGTATACCAACATTCTTATAAATATCAGAAGTTTGAGTTACATGAACATACCGTACTAAGCAAAAAGATCTCTAATTATCCTATTCTGAATAACGTGCGATCGGTCTCTTCGCAATGAAGAGATCAAGTACCCCCCCCCCCCAGAAAAAGCAACAGCATAGAATAAGCTAGAATAAAAATACTCTAATACACAGTTTTAGCAGTTTTCAGAGATAGAAACTTACCTATGCGAAAATAAACAAAATAACTTCGAAAAATAGTGTGGAATTAGATATTGCATAATTAATAGGGTCATGAAAAAAGGATGTCCTGGCTGCATGGGAGGCGTTGACATGAATAACGTAAAAGCAAAACAGGGAAGTGAAAAGACAAAATAGCAGCTGAGATGGCAAGTTTGTCAAAAGCAGGAGAAAATTTAGGTGACTTTCAGAGTTT
>JABUQX010070629.1:27500-42500 GCA_015478945.1 Trachelipus rathkii | reverse complement strand
GAATATCGTATTTGGCAGGAGTCACAAGAGGTGTAAAAGAAAGGTTAGAAGAGATATTATCGGAGACATCATGTATATGCAGATGATTAATATGGCTTTTGGAGTGTGTGGTGAGAGGTTGAAGCAAATAGGAGTCTGAATAAATATGAGTTGTCGCAGAAAAGTTGAAGAGAAAACAGGTATTGGAATATGAATTTGGAGAAACAGAAATAATGTGATTAAGCAGGAAGGAGTAGGAGGAGGAGGAGGAGGATTAAGTATTATAGTAGATGAGAACGGATAGAGAGAATTAAAATGTGGATAAGATAATAAAATCTAGGATGACATTGAAAGGAAGGGGTTGTGCAAAAGAAATTACGAGTAGAATACTGAGCATGAATTAGGCAGACTGTAAAGCAGAAATACTCCCCATCTTTGAAAAAGATAAAATATATGAACAAAGAAGTAAAGTGAGCAATATACGAGGGAGTGTTGACGCCGATACTTTTGTATGGGGCGGAGAACATGGACACATACAGGGAGAGAGAGAGAATTCAAAACAGCAAGTGAATTTGTTGAGACACGTGTATAGATGAAAGATCGAGAGAAACACAGGAAAATAGACAGGAGGGAGAAGCTAAGGGGTTGAAACACAAATTTGATGAATAATAGTGGACTCGCTCAGATAGATGGTAGTGGACACATGAGGAGAGGATGCAGGGGAGATGAGAGTTGCCAAATCGGAAGCTGAATGGGAAGAACCGGAGATAGGTGAGACCGAAGAATGCAGCCGACAATCCTAGAAAACACCAGTATCAGATCCATTGATGCTACGCCCGATGCCTGCGACGGAATTAGCTAGAATGGGATGGATCGTGATGGAAATAGAACAAGATGGATAAGCCGATAAGTTGACATTCTACTAACCAGGCTCTGTAAGCCTGACGGAAAGAATGATAAAAAGATTAATATAATAAAAATATATATATATTAAATAATTATAATAATATAAATAATATATTAATAAATATAATATATATATAAATATAATATAAATATAAATTATATATATAAATAATATATATAAATAATAATTAAATTATATAATATATAAAAATAATGATATGGTATGCAACACACTCTTACATAGGCTTTCGTGTAGTGATTAATCTACCTGAATAAATAATTAAAATATATTAAAACAATAAATATCAATTATAATAAATAATATTATATATATAAATATTATATAAATATTATGATACACATATCATGTATCATTGTCCCATCACTAAAGATATAATAATAATATAAGATATATATATAAAATAATTAATATTTATAAATATATATTTAATAATTAAATATATATATATAAATATATAATATAATTATATAATAATATATAATTATATATTATATATATATATATAAAATATATAATAATATAATATAATATAATAATATAAAATATAATAATATATATATAATATAATATATATAATAATTATAATATATATAATAAATATAATATTATAATATTATATTAAATAATATTATAAAATATTATAATATAAATTATATATATATAATATATATAATTATAAATTTATAATATATAACTTATATTATATATAATATATAGATATATATATAATAATAAATATAATAATAATATAATAATTTAATATATATATAATATATATATAAATTATAATTTATATATATATATATTATATAATAATATAATAAATATTTAAATTATATTATAATATATAATAAATTATATAAATTATTATAATATTATAAATATAATATTAATAATATAAATATATTATAGTAATATAATAAATATATTATAAATTATATAATCTATATATATATAAATAATTATTTATAATAATATATAAATAATATATATAATATATAATATAATATTAAATAATATATAATATTGGGTATTTATATATATATATATATATATATAATATAATAGTATAAAGTATATAATATATATATATGATAATTATATAATTTATATATATATTATATATTACATTATATAATATTCTTATATATATATTTTATATACCTATTATATTATATAATTATTTATAATATATATATAATATAAATATATAGTATAATAATATATTATATAATATTAAGTATATTACTGACCTATACATACGACGCATAAAAATAATATGATAAAAATATATAATCTACAATTTGCAATTTACTATTATAATATTATATATATTATATATATATATTTAATATATAATATTATTATAGTATAATATTAGTTATATTAATACTATAATATATAAATATTATAATATATATATATATATTAATATACTATTAATATATACTTATATTTATATATACATTCCTATAATATATATAAATACTTCATGAAATATATATAGTACCTATATATAAGATATATATAATTTATAGCTATATATATATACTAGGTCTATATACTATAGTTAGTATAATAGTGATATATATAGTATAATATATATAGATATAATATATATATAATTTATATAATTTTTAATTCAAACTTCAAAGACTAAACACTCCGCTAATCGCATTCCGCATCCCTTACTCGTCTCATCTATTTAAGTCCGCACCGTATCAGCATCGGCCACATCCCGCATCCGCGTCCACATACTGCATCCGCAAACAGTCAGAATTTTGGACATCCCGTCCCCCATCCACTAATAATTATATATATATATATAATATATATATTTATATATATATATATATATTATTATATTATATATATATATATATAATATATAGTATATATATAATACACTAATATATCATATATATAATCAGTTTTTGCTAATATTTATAAAATAATATATGTATCATTATCCTGATTTAGTATAACATTTTATACTTCATTGTGAAATAGAAATAAATTGATATATATTCTTATAATTATATATATATAGAAAATCTTATCTCATGAATAATTATATATATATATTATATATATATATATCAGTATATATATAATATATATATATATATACATACTGAATATATTATACACTCTTTCATTACTTACTATATATTACTATATCCCTCTAATCCTATATTCTTATACTCTGACTTCATGTATATCATCTTATATACTCGTATCATTACTCTTTAACGTACTCTAGCTCTCTCATCATCTCATAGTTCATATCATATCTAGTCTTCTATTACTATTATATATACTATATCTTTACTAATAATATATATTACTAATATCTATAGCGCCCTTAGTCCTCCTCGTCATTGATAGTGACGCACGTACGCCTAGCAAGGCGACGGCTCCTAGGATCGAGACTGTTCGATCGAGAGTGAATCGTGAAGTTATCTCTCTATTATCTCTAGCTTCGTCGCACTCAGCGCTAAGTAGGTTACATCTGGTGTAGGCGTACCTGCTGCTAGTGCGGAAAAGACGCGACTTACCGCGATAGCCCCTTTTCTCAAGCTTGCGTTGATTTGCCCGTTAAGCCAAAAGCTACAGATCGTACACCCTATTTCGTTGGGTCCCACCTGACAGGGCCCTTAGTTTACCTGGGGTTGGTTGAATTTTCTTTTTGTGTTGACGTTTTTTTCTCTTATCTCTCTCTATCTATACTTATTACTATATCTCTTTACTATACTATTTACTATTATACATCAATTATATTATCATCTTTACATAATATCTTATACTATATATATCTCCTATCCTATATTATCTATTACTCTATTACTTACTTACTCTCTCTCTTATACTTACTTATACTACTGCTCATCTCTCGCCTTACTATATGACATTACTTACTATCTTATCTACTCTACTGCTTATCTATACTATTACTATATGTTCGTGATGAACTATAGGAGCGCTCATGGTGTTGACGCTGTCCAAGCAAATGTTCTCATTCTATGCCATGTTGCGCTGTCAGATGGCGTAAAAATGTGTCGCTGCGATCTATTCAATCTCTTGTCGGTGCGATTCTAATACGAGTGACCTAAGTCTTGACGTTGCGTTCGGGTCTTTGCCTCATTACATCTGCGTCTGCTTGTTTACCTCGAGTTACAATACTAGTAGTTGGTAAGACCTCTGCTGGTCTGGCAATAAGAAGGTATAGATCCTAAAGTACCCTAATGCTGTTTCCACGATGGACTCAATCCCTCTAGGCTGCCGTCGCAATCGGTCGTGCATAAGAACCTGATAAACGCTGCGGGAATACATACTCGGTTCACTTTAGACGGTAGTCTCTCTGTTTATTGTGCTGTAGAAAGTCGATAAATGAGAGAAGTAGAGAAAGTACTGTTCGTACGATTCTTTTTTTGGCTCATATTGGACAAAGCTCCCTCTCCCTCATGCATATCGATAGCTCGCGTCTTGGTTAAGCGGATATATAGCTTGTCAGTCTAATGCTGGCATATCGACTCTCCGGATGGAGATCGCGAAGGAAAAGTTGGATTGTCGTTCCAAGTAATTAAGAATGTCTGCATTCAATTTAAGACTGCAATGGCTGTTTGGTGAGGGGTATGACTCTGGCCCAATACGTTAGGCCACATGTAAACCTACGTGATGAGATCGCCTCATAGCTTGGTCCCTGTCCTGTCCCCCGTGAAGTCCATAGGGATAATGATTTTCTTTTGACCTGCCCCGGCCCATCTTCGCTCCTCCTCTCTCTCTCTCTCTCTTCTCTCTCTGCTTCTCTCTCTCTCTCCCTCTCTCTCTCTCTCGCTCTCTCTACTAGTTCTCCATCTAAACAAGGCTCTCTTACTTTTGCGTCGGCCCATTCATACGCCTCGGTGCCTTCTTTCCTTTCCCGCTCTTAACCTTTTCCACTATCTCTTTCTTCCTTCTACCTATTTCTTCTGTTTTCCCCGCGTTCCCATGTCTTGCGTCCTCCATCCCTTTACTCCTGCAATAACTAATCGTCCAACGTCGTCTACTCGCTTTAGGTGGATTACCCACCCAAATGTGTGTCAATGACTCTTCAGTTCATAAATGATAAATTTATAATATTTATATGTAAGAGTTTGAAAGTAGTTAAGACTATTTTGTTGTAACTTTACCATCTACCACCATCTAGAAATCTGGTGTTAAAAACATCATATTACATAACGTGAATTCAAAAAGAATAGGTTACTGCGAAAGTGTTAGAATAAAATTCATCATGAGCTTTCCTATTTTCCTAATTATGCGTAAGTCCAGTAAATTAATCAATTCTCAATGTTTCTGTAATCTGCATATATAATGAGAATAAATAATATCATCTTAGTACAATTTTCATAAGTATATATACCTTTTGCTAGCGCCATAAGAAGATAAAGTGACCGCCCTTATAGTGACTTCTATATAATAGCAATTATGCTCATAAAGTACGTGTAATATAAGTAAAGAGTTAGGTGTGATAACAAAGCGTACAGCTGTAAGTTCAACTTCCTCAAAAGGGTTTAAGTTCGAAAGAAGCTATTTATATTTTTTTTACAGTTCTCAACTCAACACTCTAAACGGAGACATAAAAAACCTAATATTATCAAGTGACTTATAGTAGTAAAGTGTTACACCGCCCATCAAAAGTCAAACATACTATTAAATAAAGTAATATTAACCGCAGATTGCCACAGACGCGCTTAAGTGGGACATTAAATTCAGCAGGAAACACGGAAATGGAAGAGAATCCCACAGAACAGATGTGGCAGGAAAAAGGAAGCACCCCCAGCGAACTAGCCTGGAGTTACCCTTACATTCAACACAAAACTCATGTGTAGACACAGCACCCAATTGTTACTTAGCAGTTTTGGATCTTTCTTCCGTACTAAACTTTTAAACAAAAATTCAACTACTTTCTCATCATTTAATGCGTTTGTGTTATTTGTTAGCATACTGTTCCAGTATTGGTGCATCGCAATGCAATTCAACTGTGTTATATAACCTTTCTTGTAACTTTTGCGTTAAAACCACGTTGAAGCTATTATGAAGATGAAGTAGAAATACATTTGGCACATGATAAAAAATATTTACCCTCTCTGAGATAATGAGCCTTCTTTCGCATCATTTTGTAACAATGAACAGTAATAGCTTCACAAAAACTTCCTCGAAGAAAACTGGACCTTTTGGAGTGCGAAAGTGTTGCAAAGAAAAATGGAAGTCCATTATAATTCCATCGAGAACTTTTCCTTAGTTCCTATATAAAGAGAGAAAAGAAGAAAAAAAAAAAAAAAAAGAAAAAAAAGAAAAAAAAAAAAAAAAAAAAGAGAGAGAGAGAAGAGAGAGAGAGAGAGAGAGAGAGAAGAGAGAGAGAAGAGAGAGAGAGAGCATACGTTGCGCTCACAAAGATGAGAGTCATTTAAGTCAGAAAATGACGAGGGGAGCTGGAGAAAATCCCCCTCTTAAAGATTACAGAAACAGAGTTTTCTAAAAGTGCGATGAACTTTTGTTCATTTGAGTAACTGCTAGAAATGAAAAATTTATGCAATCTGAAAGGATTCTCAGCTTTTATTATTTAATCCCTTAACAAACCCTGTGATATGGTTATCGAAAGATTTCTTTAAAGTTGAGACCACTAAGCTTAAATTGTTCCATTAAAAACGACAACATAACCGTCGAAAGAAATTGAAAGTTGACAGTTGATATGGAGTTTGATGAAGGTATGAGGTTTTAAAGAGTTGAAGTTCATTAGGTTAAGAAAAATTCTATCCAGAACAGGCAGAATTGAATCCTTAATATGAAGACAAGATGCACTTCTAGAGGCAAAAGAGGATGCAGATTTGAAACGAGTCGTAGAATGAAGAGTTGAGCTATTGGCATAAGAATAAATATAGTTAGAAGGTCAGCTGAAGAGGTTGTTAATGAAAAGTAGGAATTTAATAAGAGTAAAGTAGGACCCTGAATAATGCGACATATGACAGGGTAAGAAGAGGTTTCAAGTTCAACAACTGATATTGAGAAAAACTAAACACGAATGAGCAAAGTGAACGAGGAAACCCACATCAAAGAAAAGGAAAAATGTTGGATATGTCAATCTCTACCACACAATACTCCCAATAATTGCGAAAGTAGATACCTATAAATTAATAGGAGAGAAGAGTATTTCATCAGTTGAAATAGAAGGGAATGGAACTTCAAATGATTCATGAAACGAGACTTAAATATTTTGATAGAAAACAAATATGATTTTTTGGGCTATAGTTAAAAGGTTCCAAACAGCTACCTATCTTCGTAAACGTTTGAGCATAAACGCACTTGTAACCAGAGCTGCGGAGTAGGAACCGGGTTAAAAAACAAAATAAAAACAATGCAATAAGTGGGTCCGGATGGCGGAGGCGTATCTGCAGACGGAGTCGTATAATTTTAAAATGATGGAGCTAGTGCCGAGCTGGACCCAGAGTCGAATATTTTAAAATGATGAAGCAGGAACCGAAGTTGGGGCATGCTGAAAAAATTTGCCGGCTAAACAGCCATGTCTTTCTTAACACTGAGGAAGAGTTGGTATTAAGGATCAAAAAGTGACAGAACATTCTGAAGGTGAAATCATTTTTGAAAGATATGTCTGAATATTTGCTTAAAACATATTCTCTTTAATCCTTTGGGTATATATTGTTGTTGAGAAAATCATTATTTTATTATTATTATTATTATTATTATTATTATTATTATTATTATTATTATTATTATTATTATTATTATTATTATTATTATTATTATTATTATTATTATTATTATTATTATTATTATTATTATTATTATTATTATTATTATTATTATTATTATTATTATTATTATTATAATTACTTATTATTATTAATTTTATTATTCTTAATATATTATTATATTATATTATTATATAATATATTATTATATTATATTATTTTTCTTCTTATTATTATGTAATATTATTATTATTCTTATAATATATTTATTATTTTTTACATATTATTATTATTATTATTTATTTATTATTATATATATATTATTATTATTATATATATTATATATATATATTATATATATATAAGATATATATATTATATATAAAATATATATATAATATATATATATATTATATATATATAATATATATATATTTATATATATATATATATATATATATATATATATATATATATATAATGCTAATAAATTTCGCACTTTTGTTATGTATTTAAATTATCCCTAGTTTTTTCACTTTTATTTAACAAGAACACAGATTTTTAAAAAACATGACTTTATTGATCAAATTATAATGATTACTATTTATTTACTAAGTTTTTGATAGTTTGCTCCTTACTCTAACTTTTTCCAAGCTTTCGTGGAATGCCATTCCACCTCTTTCGAGGATTGTCAGAGAAAGAAAACCTTTATTTTTATTTCTTCGTTATTGATTTCTGCTACGGTTGGTTGTTTTCATTTTTTGTCGAATGTTTTCGCATGATGCTGATGCCTTTAAACTTTCATTAATTGTTTCATCTATGTAGTAATTTCCTCTGTCCCGGTTAAAGTTTATGGTGTTTTTTATTAAGAATGCTTCATAAAATTTTCTAAATTTATGGTTTTTATTGTTTTAATTATTTTCCCATTTTCTGTTTTAATCCAAAAACCTTTAAAATAGACGATTTTCATACGTATATAAATAACCTAATACCTTCAATAAAATTTACCATAGAATACCCTTTAAACATTACTCTCCCTTTCTTAGATATATTAATAATTTGGAATGACACAAATACAATTTTATTTTCTGTATACAAAAAAACAACGCATAACCCCAAATATATCCATTGGTACTCGGGTCATAAATTACATATTAAAAAGGGCATAATTACCACACTGTCATTACGAGCATATAGAATCTGTAGCAACCAAACAATCAACGCCGATATCAAAAATATAATAGACACTTAGTAAATTAAATTACCCTAAAAATATAATTCATCAAAGTATAAATAAGGAAAAACAAATTTATTAATAAGGAAAATAAAACAAACACAAATAATCAAAATTGTATTCAACATAAATACCTACTAACTTTCAATACAGATATAAATTACAAAACGCCTAATTTACAAATCGTAACAAAATACAGTAATGCTCTTAAAAATTTATTAAAACCAAAAATCGAAGACAATAATGAATCCGTCATTTACTCAATACCATGTAACACTTGTAATAAAGAATAAATAGGCGAAACAATAGACTTAAAACGCCACTTATACCAACATCAATATGACATACGAACCTACAATAGTAACTCGCCACTATAGTAATACATGAAATAAATGAAAGCCATCAAATTAAAACAGAAAATAGCAAAATAATTAAAACAATAAAAAACCATAAATTTAGAAAATTTTATGAAGCATTCTTAATAAAAAACACCATAAACTTTAACCGGGACAGAGGAAATTACTACATAGATGAAACAATTAATGAAAGTTTAAAGGCATCAGCATCATGCGAAAACATTCGACAAAAAATGGAAAGGGACACCACAAATTTAAACAAAAACCAACCGTAGCAGAAATCAATAACGAAGAAATAAAAATAAAGGTTTTCTTTCTCTGACAATCCTCGAAAGAGGTGGAATGGCATTCCACGAAAGCTTGGAAAAAGTTAGAGTAAGGAGCAAACTATCAAAAACTTAGGAAATAAGTAGTAATCATTATAATTTGATCAATAAAGTCATGTTTTTTAAAAATCTGTGTTCTTGTTAAATAAAAGTGAAAAAACTAGGGATAATTTAAATACATAACAAAAGTGCGAAATTTATTAGCATTATATAAATAAATACTTAATATTCACATTTTGTTTAATATAATCAATTACGATCTCGAGGGATTAGCCCCAAACAGCAGCAGCGACCATATTCACCAACGGCGTCGAAATTCCAAACTATGGCGAGAGAGAAAGAGCATATATATATGCGCACGGTATGAGTTATTATTATGGCGGCGCCAAACGTGCCCGACGAATGTTGTTGTTTTTTTAATTTAACGTTAAAAATTGGAAAATAATATATCAATGATTAAAAAAGGGGGGAACAATAAATAATATGAGAGTCTATTTACAATTGATGATTTTAAAGAGTTATAGTAGCAGGTAACTTAATATATGCGTTTCCACATTGCAAGAAAGTCCGAAAGCTAAAAATCTTGTTCCTTTGAATACACTTTATTTAATGTTTCTAAACATAGGACAAAGTTGGGGCAGAATTTGCAGGTGATGACACGTGGAACTTTGTCAACCTGCAACAAAGTGCAATCTATAGTTACCAGCCTATCTCAAGCTATTTCAATGATTAAAATAATAAATGGAATATTTGTAATTTAGGATTTAAATTATTAAATTTGATTGATTAAATTAATATAATATCACCCGTGACTATTAAAAGAGAGGGAAGAAAGAAAACTAACATTTCGTAATTTTTGTAGAATTTCCTGGATTTATTAGAACTTGGTCCTTTTCTATGGGGTGCGAAAAGTGATCACATTGCCTTCTCCTTTATAGTTAGTTGCTAGTGCTGGGTGTGGTTTGAAATCTTGCAATTCCCAAGTCGAATTTTCTCAGATGGTTGCAAGGTATGAAAAAGAATATTTAGTGATTAATAATCTTAAATTGAAACACCCTTTCAATTTAAATTGTGACAATACACACCAAGTAAAGTAACTGTAATTGAAGCTACAATGAGGTTGATATGTAGATTGAATGGGGTCCGGTATAAGTTTAAATTTTTCTAAGCAAAGCTTTGAGAGTTTTTTTTTGGCATCGGAAGTGATAACGTTCATCTTTCACAAATTATTAAAAAAGGAGAGCTTAGAATTTTTCCATCTAGTATTGATTAGCCGTCCCCTCCCCCTCCATAATCCATAATTGCGGGTGCTTATTACAACGATGTTGATTTATAAATATATAATATATATATATATATATATATATATATATATATATATATATATATATATATATATATATATATATATATATATACGCACACCATGAAATGATTTTTCAGTTTTGCATAGAGTGACAGTTTCAGGCAAGAGCAGATATCGAACCTTGATACTAGCAATCGAGTAAAACTCGTTATCTGTTGTTGTGCCAAACTGGAACTCTCTCTCTCTCTCTCTCTCTATATATATATATATATATATATATATATATATATAATATAGTATGTTGTGCCAATCTGGAACTCTCTATATATATAGTATATATATATATATATATATATATTAGTATTTGTGTCAATTGCAGCTACGAACAGATTTCTTTTATCGTAAATTCCAAATTAGAATTATCCCATTAAGGTACACTCGCCTTTCAGGTTCCTCAAGGCTTTCTTTCGACTCCACCCTTGAACGCATTCCGGTGTAGGATTTCCCGCCTTTTTTGCAGCTTCCGTCTTTTCAACAACTTCTTTTACTTATGTGTGTATAAATTAAGGCGTATTATTTTGGCCTTCTAATGCAAATGACTTTTAGGAGGGATATGTTTATATAATATGTATTTAAATATTAGATATATTTTTTTTATATTTAATTTTCATACAGGATATTTTTTTTGTTATCCTTTGTTGTTTAAATAATCTGATAAAGTTATATAGAATATTTACAGCTTTTTTTAAAATGTTTCTTGAATTTTATAAACTTGTATTATTTTGCTTTTGACATTTGTCAAGTTAAATAAAAAAAAATGCGGTGACTGACTTCTTTTCTTATTTAATAGATACGCTTAGATACACACACATACCTACATAATCAAGCGCACACACACACACATACAAACACAGATATATATATATATATATATATATATATATATATATATATATATATATATATATATATATATATATATATATATATATATATATATATATGTATATATATATATATATATATATACATATATATATATATATATATATATATATATATATATATATATATATATATATATATATATATATATATATAATGCCATACTTTATATTCATTGTATATAAACTATTACACATACATACACACATACATCCCGGACGACCAAAGTGACATCTACTGGTCAGCAGTCATCCCAAGACGTTCCATCACCACACACACAAAAACACACATTACATACACATTACACACACACACACACACATTATTGTTATTATTACAAATAAAGTTTGTTATTATTACACACACACACACACACACACACATTATTATTACACATATGATTATTATTATTATTACATATTATTATATACATACATACATACACATATTATTATTATTACATACATACATATTATTATTATTATGATACATACTGATGCCATAGAGAGAGAGAGAGAGAGAGAGAGAGAGAGAGAGAGAGAGAGTAGCTCTATGGAAGCGATGAGACACCTCCCATTGGCCATTTAGGGTTTAGGCTACATCCCATGACACTCCAGTGCCCAATGGTTCGGCCCTTTTGCCCCCATCGTATCCAAATTCATCTTACACAGGAGTAGACTCTCCGTATTGCATACATACCATAAAACACTATTACTATTACAGACAAGCCCATTTTAATATATCCCTGTGTGTGGAGGAGAAAGAGTTTCCATGGTCGACGCTCTGCATGTAGTATGAAGCTACTAAAGGGACAGTAGTAGTTGGGTGTGGACCAGCTACCACATATGTATACCCTAGGAATGCTTATACATGCTTCGAACCTGGTCATGATTGCCGTAAGCGAACTTCTATCTTTCGACGAAACTGTACGAATCATCTTGGAATATGGAATGTTAGAGGAATAAAGGATGAATAGAAGAAGAGAGAGGTGATGGATGTATTTAGAAAGGGTAAGTTTGATTTGCTCGCTCTGACTAAAAAAAAGAGGAGATGAAGCTGTGAAAACGAATGGTATGAGGTAAAATATGTGTGTGCTGGAGTTGAGAAGAATGAGAGGGGAGAGAGGGAGTTGCTATTATGATGAGTAACATGCTTTCCAGAGCTATGGAGGATTTTGTTTGTGTGAGTACTGGAATTCTAATAGTTAAATTTAAGTTTGAGAAGATCAAGGTATGTGTGGGTGTAACATATGGTTCATATGAGGGTGATGTTGAGGAGTGTGTGACTTTCTGGAATAAGCTGAATGATGTTTTGGATTGAGTGAATAGGGGCTTCAGATTGATAGTACTGGGCGATTTAAATGGTTGGATAAGTGATCAAAAAAAGGGATGTTATAACTGGTGCCTTTGGGGCTGCGGGAGAAAATGAGAATGGTAGGAAGGTAATTAATTTCTGTGAGAAAAGAGGTAGGTATGTAAGTAATAAATTTTGGGGGCATAAGAGTATTCATAAGTATACTAGAGTTGGATTAGGTAGAGATAATATAGAAGTGAAAAGTATGATTGAATTTGTATTTGAAGGAGGAGATGTTGAGATATGTGATGGATGTTAAATCAATGAAGGAGCTGGAGATGGGATTATCAGATCATTATGTTGTTTTATGGAAGATTAAGTTGATGGAGGGTATGGATGGAGAGGAAAGAGATAAGGAAGGATGTGGGGAGAATTAAGAATGAGAAGTTAAGTGAACAAAGTTATACGGAATAGTATGTAAGATCACTTGCAAATTAATCACTTGAATGTGAATAAGTTGAAACTGAACAAATCTAGACACAAATGAAGAACCCTTTGTTAGCAATGCAAGAAAAGTATGCGGATATGCTAAAGTAGGATATAAGGTCATGAGTGAGTGGTGGGATGATGAAGTGATGCAAGTGGATAAAAGTAAAAAAGAGGCGTGATTGAATGTGCTAAAAGAGATAATGGTGGGATCTCAAAAGAATGGTGTATAGATGGATAAAAAAGGAAGGTTGATAGTTGTATACTTATGAGGAAAAATGAGGTAAGTGAAAAGTTTGGAAGGAGGATAAATTTAAACTTACAAGGGAATAGGGAGCACTTCTGGAAGGAAGAACGAAAGGTTAAGAAGATAGCAAAGGGAATCTTCATGGAATAATGAATAGGGATGGTAATTTCGTGACTGATGAAATGGGTGCGAGAGGGAGTGTGGAGAGAACACTTCAAAAATATGCATAAGGTTGACAGTAATAAAGAGATGATAGTGAATTTGTGTGGGCTTAATAGTGTAAGAAGAAATAGGTATTTTGGGGATGAGGTAGTTAGTAGGACTATTAATAGGGAAGCTCTATGGCTTGCGCAAGTGACACATGTATGTATGTATGTATGTATATGTATGTATGTATGTGGAAGCTCTATGGCTTGCGCAAGTGACACATGTATGTATGTATGTATGTATGTATGTATGTATGTATGTATGTATGTATGTATGTATGTATGTATGTATGTATGTATATCGATAGTGAGGCGTGTGCAAGAATAAGTAGTGTTGAAAGTGAATAATTAATATTAATAGTGGAGTGGGACAGGGATGTGTTACGTCTCCTTGGCTCTTTAATTTGTATTTGGATGGGGCGATGAAAGAATTAGAGGTAGGGGTTGTAGGGGAAGATGTTAAACTGATAAAGAATGGAAGAGAGTGGAAGGTGCCCTGCGTATTGTAAGATGATGATTTGGTTTCGTTTTGTCACGCTCTTCTACATAACTCTAATATTTCTATGCATATTACGCACCCTACCTCAAATCTGTGGAAGGATATATATATATATATATATATATATATATATATATATATATATATATATATATATATATATATATATATATATATATATATATATATATATATATATATATATATATATATATATATATATATATAACAAACTAAGAGTAGAAGTTAGTGAGATTACATGTCACAAGGTAGAAGACAACTTCTTTCTCGATTACTTTCTGTATTTATTATATATATATATAAAAAAAAAGATATAATATATATATATATATATATATAATAACTATATATAATAATATATATATATATATATATATATATATATAAATAATATAATATATATATATACTATAACTATATAT
>JABUQX010070629.1:20000-22500 GCA_015478945.1 Trachelipus rathkii | reverse complement strand
TTAAAAAATTTTAAATAATAAAATAAAGATTTTAATGGATAAATAAAGTTTTAACGGGGGTAAATTTTAAAGAAAGAAGTAGGGAAAAAAGAAGTGTGGGATTAAATATAAATTGATAGAGTGTAGGTTTTAACTTTTTATATTTTATATTTTAATTTTAATATTATTATTATTACTGTTGTTGTTGAAATTTATATTTGGTGAGCGGGGTGGTGGCCTTAGGTGTTGGGAAGTGCCTAGGGTGGGGAGTCCCATAAAGCGTGCAGCCTGAGTGTGTATTATATAGAAGAAGGGAAAAGATGGGGAGGAGAGAGGTAATTAGGGTGGGATGTATGAACGTGAGAGGGGTAAACGAGGATTTGAAGAGGGAGGAAGTGGGGTTAATGTTTGAAGAAAAAAGGTTGGATGTGCTAGGGTTAACAGAAACTAAGCTGAAGGGAAAGAGGGAGATGGACTTTGGAAAATACAAGGGTATGATATCAGGGGTGAACGAGAGAGTGAGGGCGAGGGAAGGGGTGGGAATAGTTATGAGGAAAGAGGTGTGGGATAAGGTAAGGTTGTGTAGCCAGGTGAGTTCAAGGATAATGTGGGTAAAAGTGAAATTCGGGGGGGAAATGTGGGTTTTTATATGTGCATATATAAGGAGGAGAGAGAAAGATTTTGGAGTGAGTTGAATGAGTGTTGGGAAAGTTTCGGGGTAAATGATAAAATTTGTCTATTGGGAGATTTGAATGCAGGAGTGGGAAGGGAGGGGGTGGGAAGAATAATAGGACCATTTGGGGTAGGGGAGAGGAATGTTAATGGAGAAAGTCTGTTAGAGTTGTGTGTTGAAAGAAGAATGATAGTGGGGAATACTTGGTTCAAAAAAAGTGAAAATCATAAGTATACATGGAAGAGTGAGATAACGGGGGGAGGGCAGTACTGGATTATGTGTGTGTAAATGGGAAGGATAGAGGCAGATTACTAGATGTAAATGTATTTAGAGGGGCGGGGAGGGGGATATCGGATCACTATTTGGTGGTTGCTAGGATAAGGGTGGGAGGAGAGGTGACGGTTAGGGAAAGGGGAGAAAAGAGGAGAGTAGAAGTGATAAAGGTGGAAAAATTGGATGAGACAGTGTGTAAGAGGGAGTTTAGGAGAGGTATGGAGGATAGGTGGAGAGACATGAGAGAGGGACGGGAATTGGGGAGGTGGAGGGGGAGTGGATGAGATTTAAAGAGGCAGTATGTGAAGAGGCTAGAAGGGTATGTGGAGTAAAAAGGGTGGGTGCAAGCAGAAGGAAAGGGAGTGAATGGTGGAGTGAGGAGGTGAAGGAGGTGGTGAAAAGGAAAAAGGAGGCTTATGTGAAATGGTTGGGAAGTAGGAGAGAGGAAAGCTGGGAGGAATATAGAAGGGTTAGAGTGGAAGCAAAGAGGGCGGTGGAGAGGGCGAAGAGAAGAGCAAAAGATGAATGGTGTAGAAAAGTGACGGAAAATTTTGAATCGGGGAGTAAGATGTTCTGGAAAGAAGTAAATAAAAAAAGGAAGAAGAAGGGGGGGTTGGGGGAGAGGATTAAGGGAGGAGATGGGGAGTGGATAGGAGGAGAGGATAGGGTGAGGAAGAGGTGGGGGAGTATTTTAGTGGATTATTGAATGAAGTGGGTGGGGGAAGGGAGGAAGATTTGCAAGAGGTGAGGATGGGGAGTGAATTGGGGAGGGAGGGGGAGGATGAGATACAAATGGAGGAAATTATTAGGGCCTTGAATAAAGGAAAAAAAGGGAAGTCCGCAGGTCTGGATGGTGTGAGAATGGAAATGTTACAGAAGGGAGGTATAGGGGTGGAGGAATGGCTGTATAGGTTATATAATATATGTTGGAGGAGTGGGGAGGTACCACAGGATTGGGAGGATGGTTGTTTGGTTCCCCTGTATAAGGGGAAAGGGGATAGGATGGAATGTGGGAATTATAGAGGTATTTGTCTTTTAAGTGTGGTAGGGAAAGTGTATGGGAGAATACTGATTGAGAGAGTGAGAGGTTTAACGGAGGGGAGAATGGGGGAAGAACAAGGAGGATTTAGGGAGGGAAGAGGGTGTGTGGACCAAGTGTTTACACTAAAGATGCTTGTGGAGAAAAGTATAGAGAGGAAAGGGAAAGTGTATGGGTGTTTTTTAGATTTAGAGAAAGCATATGATAGAGTGAAGAGGGGTGAATTGTGGAGGGTGTTGGAGGAAAATGGAGTGGGGGGTAAATTAGGTAAAGGTATTAGGGCCTTTTATAGGAATAGTAGAATGTGTGTGAGAGTGTTAGGAGGGGAGAGTGAGATGTTTGGGGTGGTGAGAGGATTGAGGCAGGGGTGTGTAATGTCGCCGTGGCTATTCAATTTGTTTATGGAGAGTGTTTGCAGAGGAATGATGAGGGAGGGGAGGGGGGTGGAATTGATGAATGGGAATGATAGAAGGGAAGTGAACATGATACTGTTTGCGGACGATACTGCCCTAGTGGCGAAGAACGTGGAAGGGCTG
>JABUQX010070629.1:5000-7500 GCA_015478945.1 Trachelipus rathkii | reverse complement strand
ATATATATATATATAATATATATATAAAAATATATAAAAATATATATATATATAAAAATATATATATATATATATATATATATATATATATATATATATATATATATATATATATATATATATATATATATATATATATATATATATATATATATATATTTATATATACTATATATATATATATATATATATATATATATATATATATATATATATATATAATTTACAACTTACAACAGCTCCCAGGAAAGGTCAAGACCCTGTCAAAGGGGCCAGAGCTCTTCTCCATCTTCCTCTATCCTCCAGGACTCTCTCTTCTCTTCTCCAGCATCGATAGCATTCCATGTCTTCTCAATGAGTCCTCCACCTACTGTCTCCACTCCCATCTCCTCATGGCCACTCTCTCCTCCTGCATCCTCTCCAGGTGTCCCCACCATCTCAATCTGGCTGCATCCATCTTATTTAATATAGCCTTCACTCCAACCTCCTCCTTTATTTTTAAGTTTCTTTGTCTGTCTCCTCTAGTCTTTCCCACTATCACTCTTAAAACCTACATCTCTGCCGACTGTATTCTACTATCCTCTCTTGTGGTCGTACTCCATGTTTCTGCCCCATATAGTAGAATCGGTGTTAACATCTCGTCGAATATCACCCTTTTCACCTCCATACTCATTTGTCTATCTTTCAGTATGGGGTACCCTGCTCTTACACCTTCCCCATACTGAGCTATTCTACTTGTTATCTCCTGTACATTTCCTCCTCCTCTTTCAAATACTCCACTCAAGTATTTGCATTTCTCCACCATCTATATCTCAGTCCCTTCCACATCTACTCTCAGCTCTCCCCTACTAACCACAATGATCTCAGTTTTTTATGTGTTCATAGTCAGACCGGCCTCTCTAAGCCTATTAGCAAAACATGTTACCACCTCTCTCAGCCTATCTTCCTCTTCGCTCCAGCATGCCAAGTCATCTGCGCATGCCAGAATATCAGTCCTAATCTCCTATATCCTCTCTCACCTTCTTTATCACTACATCCAGATATGCTACAAACAAAATTGATGACAACACGCTTCCCTGTTTGACTCCAGTTCTCACCTAAAACCATTCCTTATTCTCATATTCTGTTCTTACATTACATTTATTATTCTTATACAAACTCTCCAGGGCTCCTCTCAACTTTTTATCCACTGCATATTCTCTCTCTAGCACTCTCCATAGTCCCTTCCTAGGCACTAAATCAAAAGCTTTTCTTAGAACCATAAAAGCTACATATGCTCGTTTATTATATTCCCATACCTTTTCTAACGTAATTCTCAAGGAGAACAAAGTCCGTCATTTTCCTGTGCTTTCAGTATCTTGTACTACTCTTCTCCCCAATCTGAGCTCTATATCTAGTGTTTTCTCTAAGTATTCTCTTATACCCAAGTGTTCAACAAGAATGTTACCCTGTAGTTGTTACACTCCCCTGTATCTTTTTTCCCTTATTCTATTGGAACTATGATTGACTTTCCCCACCCCTCTGGTACTTCGCTCTCGTTCCAACACCTATTGAACAATTTCAGAATTCTTTCATTTTCTCTCCTCCCTCTTTTGTTAGTTCTATGGGTATCCCATCTTCCGAATCTTCATTGTTCTCAGAGTCACCTCCAACTCCTCCATAGTGATCTCCTCCCCCTCTTCATCCTCCCCTCCTTCAATTATCTCTTCTCCCCCCCCTCTCCCACCTGCTCATTCACATTTAACAGTTCTTTGAAGTATTCCGTTTATCTCCTGTTTGTCTGTTGATCTCACCAAAAATTCACCTTGCTTATCCTTGATATTGCACACTTTCCTCTTTGATCCTCTATACGTTTTTGTCAGTCTAAAAATCCTCTTCCTTTTTGCCCTCACATCTTCCATAAATTATTTTTTTTTTTTTTTTTTTTTTTTTTTTTTTTTTTTTCACTCTCTCTGTTTCATTTCTTACCTCCATATACTGGGCCCTTGTCTGTTTAGTTCTATTTTTCAACCACCTTCTCATCAATACTGCTTTCCTCTTTATTGCCTCCTTCACTTCTTCAGTCCACCGCCTCTTGTGTCTTTTCCTCGTTCCTCCTACCCATCCTTTACCCAGGGTCTTCTCTGCTGCCCTTTTTACTTTTCTTGTTTCTCCCCCTATCTCTCCGACTCCTTCTAATTGTTCTAGATTCTGACTTATTATTTCAATATATTCCCTTTTCTTGTCACACTCCTTCAGTGACTCCACTTTAATCACATTTCTCTTTTCTTTATTCTGCAACTTGTCTGTCTTCACCTTCAGGTCCGTCACCAATAATAATCTATGATCCGAATATATATTGCTACTCCAGGTATCACTTTCACATTTCTTGTTAGCCTACTATCAGACGATATTTTATAGTCTATAATAGATCTCTGATCGAATTCTCTTGTGATATTGTTCCATCTATATCTTGTGAACCTATGTGAGGTCCTCTGTTGGAAAAAACCATTCATGATCT
>JABUQX010070629.1:0-2500 GCA_015478945.1 Trachelipus rathkii | reverse complement strand
TGGATATTGGAGTTCAGAAGTTAATAAGAGATCAGTACCCTAAAGCCAAATTTTTTTCATTGTTGTTCCTATCGTTTCAATTTAATAATTAATGACCTAAATACTGTTCCAGAATTTTGAAACACTATTGGAATAGTAAAATAATTTATAAAATTTTTCCGTGAAAAAATGTCTCGCAGAAATTTGGTGGCTAATATACTATTGTTATGCGAAACACGATGGTCTGCCAAGTACAAATCAACTAGGATATTTTAAGAAACATTTTAGCCAAATAAAATTATCATTAAAAAATCTCTCATCTGATCCAGATGTAACGTAAGCCACACGAACTGCAGCATGTCAGCTTTCATCAGCAGCAGGAAGTCCTGCATTTCTCATCTGTTTAATAATCATGACGAAATATAGTTCATATTTGGAGCCTATAGGAAATATTCATCAAACTAAAGTAATAAATTTGGATGAGGTTCATTGTCACATAGAAAAACTTTTAAATATTTTAAAAACTGATGGAAATGAAAATAATGCAGTCTCTTTTTAAAGGAATTTTTTAAAAATCTAAGAATTTTTGCCAAGATTTTTCATTTCCAAGTGCAGTATCCAAAGGAATTCCAGCCTCAGGGACATCAAAAAGTTCTCTGAGTTTCAAATTTTCGGAACACTGCATAGCATTGCTTCATTCTCTCATTTCATCTCTGAGTTTCAAATTTTCGGAACACAATATAACATCGACCTTTCCTTGCATTTTGCACCCAGTTAGAACAAGAAAATTAACCAAATCCGAATATTTAAAAAAAAATTGAACTCATTATAACTGAATATAATATTGACAACCTAATTGGTGAAGCAGAATCTTTGTTTAATTTCTGGAATGATTCAGATAGGGAACAAATAGATGAGAAAATGAGTTACAGCACATTACTACAAAATCATTGTACATTTTTCCCAACAGTTCCACAAGCTATCAAAGTACTTTCCACACTTCCATCAACTACTTGTGCAATTAAAAGGTCGTTTAGTACCTTACGACATGTTAAAACGTGGCTAAGGTTAACTATTTCCAACGAAAGATTAAATGGGCTATGTTAACTAGGCACTCGCGGGGGAAACGTTTCACGTCAAAAATATCACTTGATAGAAGATATTATAACTGATTTTAAGAAAGAAAAAAAGAAATATTAAATTCTTATTTTCATGCTAAAAAGGAAATACTCTATAATAATATAAGACTTCTTACTAGTTATACTCATTTTGAAATAAAACTTTTCGTAAATTATGAAATATTTATAAATATTGGGCTGTGTGAATTATCATTTTTCATTATTCAAACCTTTGAAAACACTGTACTATAAGACAGGGGCGTATACATAGGGTAGGCAGGGTAGGTAGCTCCAACCCAATATTTTTTAGTCTTTTTAATAAAATAATTTAAATGGTAAAGTAAAATAAATTATTAGAATTTTATATGAAAGTGTAAAAAAGAAACTGATTTATAAAATAAATTTAAAGAAAATCAACTACTTTAGTAATAACAATTATAATAATTAAATTCATTTGGAAATTTTCCTTCCTACTCTGTTCCTAAGAGTAAATTGGAAAGCGGTGGGCGTACGGGTAGATCTTCATATTTCATATAAAATATATAGGAAAAAGCCAAGCGTCATACCTTGCTGTTGAGCGAAAAAATAAGCAAATTTCGCGAGTACGAAACTTTCGCTCACCTAGTGAAATCGTACGAAATAATTTGAAAAAAAGATTTTGAATATCTCTCTCTCTCTCTCTCTCTCTCTCTCTCTCTCTCTCTCTCTCTCTCTCTCTCTCTCTCTCTCTCTCTCTTTCTCTCTCTCTATCTCTCTCTCTATCTCTATCTCTATCTCTATCTCTATCTCTATCTCTATCTCTATCTATCTATCTATCTAACTATCTATCTATCTATCTATCAATGTACGATATTTTCACTTATGGTGGCAGAGTGAAAATAAATGTTTACCATATATTTGCTGTGTTAAGTTTTGGAATAGAGGCAGTGAAGGTGTTGTGCTTTATTGAATTTTAATTATATGTAACATTTTTATTAATTAAGTGTTGTTTACCTTTATATAATTAAAATAATTATTTAAAAATTCTGGTAGGCCTATGTCAGGCTTTGAGTCAATCTTATGCATATAATACACATAAATAAACATAGCTTTATTCAAAAGGACGTGAAAAATTAAATTTTTCCTTCAAATAAATAAGGACGTATTGCAGTTAAAGAGTTTTCGTTTTATATATATATATATATATATATATATATATATATATATATATATATATATATATATATATATATATATATATATATATATATACGGTATATATATATATATATATATATATATATATATATATATATATAACTTTACCTACAAATTAATATTCTTTGAAAACACTGTACTATAAGATAATATATATATATATATATATATATATATATATATATATATATATATATATATATATA
>JABUQX010070628.1:12500-17926 GCA_015478945.1 Trachelipus rathkii | reverse complement strand
GTAATTCCAACTGATCAGTATTCAGATTGGAATATAAAATGCAAAAGTCGGCTTCGTGGAGGGTTGGCTCCACGAGACTTCGCAATGAATCTCTCTGTTCTATGAGAGAGTTAAAGACCTCAAGGTCAGCGGCCGAAAGGTCGGATGGTGGAGAAGCCATGTTGACTTCAAATATTAATTTTATAAAAATATATACAAATGAATGAAGTACAAGTACAATATGAATTGCACAAGTAAAATATTGTACCAGTACAAGTACTTAGTACAAAAATAATGTGTCTTGAGACACAAAAAAGATATTAAAATTTTCAAAACTATAAGATTAAATGTAATTTATAATGTTCAACAAAAAATGTTGAACCGATGAACCGGTCTATACTGTACCGGTATAAAGCGCTGATAAATATTGTATATAAAATTTTTATACATAAAGGTGTCTCGTGACACAAAAATATCAAATTATAACAGTTATTTTATATAATAATATATATAATATATATATATATATATATATATATATAATATATATTATATAATATATTATATATATATATAATTATTTTATATATATATAATAAATAAATATATATAATACGGATAAAAACCGGTAAAATGTGAATTACCTATATGAAGGGTAAATTTCCCCCAAAACTTGGAAAAAAAAAGGTTTTAAATTAATATATATATATCAAAATATATATATGAATATATAAACTATTGGTTTAAAAAAAAATATTACCCTACGATCAGTGAAGTGGTGGGAAAGGAGGGGAATTTATATATATGATAAATAATTTATGAATTTAATCAACTTTGTGAAAAATTTAAATTAAAATTTATCACTAAGTTAAAAGTATAACTATCTCACTACTTTTATAAAATAAAATTTTAATTAAGTGAATAAAAATAAAAAAACGTTATGTCTTCCCATACAAGAGCAGAATATTTTGTAATAATTGAAAAAAAAATAAATGGAGGTCAAGAACACATACAATTTGAATGAAAAGTGCTCCATAAAGTGAATAGCTTTAAAAATATAAAATATATATATAGATATATTATTATATATTATATATATATATATATATATATATATATTATATATAATATATATATATAATATATAATATATATATATATAATATACTTATATATATATATATATATATTAATATATATATATTATATTATATATATATATAGTTGGTTTACGACCACCAATATATAAAAAAGTTTATTATAGATATATATATATATTTTTTTTAAATGAATACATATTTTACGTAATATATTTTTAAAAGAAAAAAAACTAAAATTGTAATTTTAGATTAGCTGTATACCGATGAAATCTTTTAACTTTTAAATTAGAATACATTAAGGAAAAAAATTTTAAAAATTCAACTAAAACAATTATTATTATTTTAATAAATATATATATGAGCCAATAAATTTGGATGTGAAGAACTGGAGGACTATGTCTCATGTAAGCCTTCCCACCACACAAAAAAAAAGAAAACCTCATAAAGAGTACAAACTACTGTAAATTAGATTTTAAGGCAATGTTTTAATTTTTGGGGGAAAAAACAACAAAAAGTTGGATCTGTTTTTCAGTCCGGGGGGTCACAAACAGCACCAATTATTCTGCAGACAAAGCCTTAACACAGAATAAAACCCCTGCGGGTAAACAACCGAGGGGTTACCTAAGTTGTTTAAGGTTATTTAAAATTTTGTTTAAGGGGGAAAGTTGTTTAAGGGGAAAAATTATGTTTAAGGGGATATATATAATGACACGAAGTCACAAAATATAAAAATTTATATAAAAAACTATTATTAAAAAATAGTTTAAAAAAGCGCCAAAACGGTTGTTAAGTAAAAAAATGATTTTTAAATTTTTTATGAATATTTTGGGTGAAAGTTCGTGTGCCAAGTATTTAGGCAACACAAACGTTGGGCGCCACTTAAAATGTGGCGCAAATTAAATGTTTCTAAATGGGGGCGTGAGTTAAAGCACGTTGGGCGCCACTTAAAATGTGGGGATTTGTGACCCAGTCCCAGGTAGCTGGGCTAATGAAGACCAGATCACAAATTTAATCCACATTTATTCCTGCTTTTTTTTTTTTTAAAAAAAAAAAATAAATGTTTAAATTATTGAAGTGGTTGAACAACGATGAGGTCAAAAATGATTCAACCACGTTGAGCGCCCAATTAAAATGTGGGGATTTTATGACCCAGGCCCAGGAGCTTGTGCTAAATGAAGACCAGATCACAAACCACATTTATTCCTACTTCCAAACAAATCTCTGGCGCGGTACCACTTTCGCTCGATTAGTTTGGAAGTAGCCAATGAATAGTGGAATATAAATTTGTATATATATATATATACTCGGTGGACCTCGTGTGGACCAGAGTAATTAATATATATATACAACGAATGAAAAATAATTATTGATTCTATAATTTACTGCCTATATAAACCGAATGTCCATAAAAGAACCGAGTTTTTATTATGATGATTTTGGGGACGAAAAAGTTTTGTCGTATATTAAATTTAATTGAAATTTATTTTTTATAGTTGTTTAATATTTGAAATTATAAATTTTCCATCACAAAGTTATTTCTGAATTTCCGAATGTGTAACCACGTTATCGAACAAATGTAGTATAAATATATAGACTTTCGAACGTTGACAAAGATGAAAAAAACTCAATCAAATTTCGAAAGTATGAAACAATAATAATAACAATATTTCATAATAATAACAATAATAATAAATTTATACTACTAAGACTTTATATAACTAGTACTACGAAAGCGATAATAATAATAATAATAATAATAATAATAATAATAATAATAATATAATAATAATAATAATAATAATAATAATAATAATAATAATAATAATAGAAAGCAGTATACTAGTTACACTAAAATAAATGATGATAATAATAATAATAATAATAATAATAATAATAATAATAATAATAATAATAATAATAATAATAATAATAATTATTATTATTAATGGTAACAATTATATAATAATTACCAACAATAATTATTATTTGTAGGAATAGTCAATCTCTAGAAATGCAAAGCATTCTAGAAGAAAGACAAATTTCCAATGTAATAACTTTGCTTTTGTTTCTTAATGAATCTAGCTTTTACAAGGAAAGCCAGAGGCCACTTAGAAACTTGCAAGCAAGGTTTACTAGAGGGAAGACTAATTATTATTACTAAACAGAGGTAAGGCCTCTGTCTATGGGAACTAACTTGCTCCACCACCAATTGGGATACTAAAACTACCAAACCACTATAATTACAATTTATCATGCACGGAATCTTTTGATAGCGCAAAATGTCACACAAGTTCCGAAAACTCGTTATGTTTTACCTAATTAATTTTATTATTTCACGACAAAAATTTATGGATGTATATATATATATATACATAGGAACCATCAACTGATGGTTTGTAATTATAAAAATTATAATTTATACTCTGCAAATATTAAATTTCAATATTTGAAGTGAACACAATCGAAAATTACAATTCCGATCTGTTCATATTTGTGAGGTATTTCTGAAACCGCGTGACATTGAGACCGTGTGACATTGAGAACGCGTGACATTTAGGCCTTGTGACATTTAAGCCGCATGACATTGAGGTCGCGTGACATTGTATAGAAGGAGTGATTTCCAATTACAATATTTAAAGGGGGAATGTTACAATGACATTTTCACGATGAATTTTACTCTTTCAATTTCTACGTTTTTGTTTACTTTTATTCCCTCTATATTAAATTTTTCCCAAAATCTTTTACTTTTCAATTTTTCCCTTTAGCGTTTTTGCTTTTTTGAGTGTGAATCTATTGTTTGCATGTGTAAAAAAAATAAACAAAAAATAAATGTACATCACGTTGGATAAAAAGGATGTATGTAAATATTATACTTTAAGCTTTCGCCGAAGAAAAGAGTAGAATAAAAGATAGATAAAAACCTCGAAGATTCTCCACCTATACAAATAAAACTGGACATGAAAATTAAGACGAAATAAAAAAGCGACTTGGAAGGTGATTTGCACAGATATTTGGTCTGGTGATAAAAACCAGCTACCAAATAACCGTAGGCGAAATCGGATTAGTCCAAGACTTTGCGAACTATTCTAACAGAAGTGTATCAATATTGTATAACAACTCGTGGGTCCACTTTTCAAGGTGACTTATTCTAACTGAATAACTCAACAAGAAGAGACTGATTTGATATACAACATTAAAACACTTATCAAAAATGACATATGAACGAATCAAAAACTGAAGCCTTTTTTGCTAACATATCTGCAAGGAGAGAAGGGGGGCTAAATAGCCATTAGTGGGGTCCTATCAGTTTGTCCAGAAAGGCGTAAAAAAATGACATTACCTACACAAAATTCTAAGATCACTATTTATCGGAAGGAAAGTTTTCAATGGTTCCGCTGAGAATTTATAAAAAAAAAGAATTCATCAGCCCTAAATTAAATGTCGGTAAGACGCCTCCAAAAAATGGCGCGGAACCTCTAAAAAATTGAAGGGGGAAGCTCGTTTGAAAAATAAGCTTCATCAAAATATTAAAACTACTTTAACTGCATTATAAATGAATCTGAAGAATTCTGATTCGACTCGGAATGCAAATTAAGAGGACAGAGCTACTGTGACGTGCCAGTAATTAAGATAGAGTGAGTGGAATCAGCGCGCACGGACACTTATAGTCCACGAAACAAGGACGCGAGGAGGTGGCGATGAGTAATTACTTAAATAAACCTCAATTTTAATTATTAACGTTTAAACAACAAATTTACTATCAAAAGATAGCAAATTTAAAACTATATATTAAATAAATAAATTTGTTGAATAAATCAATATGGATTTGTTACAAAATTCACTAACAGTTTCAATGGCAGTCTTTGGCAACTTTCGTCACACGCTGTAAACTCCATATTTTTTATTCCATAGAGATTATAATATATTGTAATTATTTAGATTAAGGATAATTATCAGTTTTAACAATAACCATCAGATTCTATATGTTTTTCTGATTAATTTGATGTAAATTTTATTCCTCTAGGACAACTGTGAGTTGAAATATGTTATAATTTCAATATAGAAAAATAGGGGTAATTTGACCTAAGAAACTTGACCTTCCATTTCGAAGAGGTCAATAATATTTATACAAGTGAAAAAGGAATATCTCAAGACCATTTTGATCTATAAATCAAGCCTGACATTGTTGAGGAACCGAAGTGGCTAGGGGGAGGAGTAAAATTTCCAAGTGTGACATTTCACCAGTTTCAAAGCCTATTTTTCTCAGGTGACTTAAATGTTTATAATTATTAAAATATTACTTTCAACAATATAAAATTTAATCAAAATGTAGTTCTATCTCTTTTG
>JABUQX010070628.1:0-7500 GCA_015478945.1 Trachelipus rathkii | reverse complement strand
TAAGCTATAGCTACTATGTACATTGTTTAAAATGGCAAGGCAGCAAAAATTATATGAATTTTTCAATAAGAAAAGACGTACTGAAGAGCCAGCACAAAGTACATTTATAACAATCGATCATAATGATGAAGAATCGCAAGGTATTGTAAGTGAATCTATAGTTCCTGCCACAAAAACACGCGAGATTAAATATCAAAAGCAGTGGGAAACTAAATACAAGTGGTTGTACTTTGATCGTACTAGGGGTGGTGCATTTTGTAAGCTGTGTGAAGTGCATTTAAAAAATGACATAGATTTGCTTCAAAAAACAGGTGGAGTTTTTATATCAGTGCCTTTTAATAATTTTAGAAAAGCTACTGGATGTTCAGGAAAACTAAAAAACCTTCAAATCAGATAAGCACTGTAAGGCAATTTCAATGGAAAATGCTAGATTGCAGGGCTTAAGAGCTCCTGTCCAAACACTATTGATTCAACAGAGTGAAAGTGAGAAAAATGTTAACAGAGAAGCTTTTTCAGCGTTAGTTAGAAGCGCATATTTTTTAGCTAAAGAAGAAATACCTCATACCACCAAATATGAAGCATTAGTTCGTAGGATTTTAGTAAAAAACAACAAACCTCTTGAGGACTGGATTAAAGCCCAAAGTGAGAGATCGACATACATTAGTAATTTAATCGCTTCAGAGTTATTGCTGTCTATTGGTGAAGTCTTGGACAAATAAGATGAATATTTACTTAGTGGTAGATATTACTCTGTAATGGCAGATGAATCCACGAACATAAATAATCAAAGTCAATTGTCACTGTTAGTTCGCTATGTAGTCCCAGCTCCAGTTTATGAAGTAAAAGAAAGGTTTTTATGTATGGTTGAATTAGAAAAAACTGACGGCGAGTCAATATTTTTGGCTATGACTGATGCTTTAAAAAAACGAAAACTTTCTTACGAGAAATTAGTATCATGTTCTTTTGACGGTGCTGCGAATTTCAGTGGTAGTATAAAGGGGGTGCGCGGAAGGATTTCGGAAATGAAACAATTTGAAATTCCCTATATTCATTGTAGAGCCCACGTTTTATCGCTTGCCGTCACTAATTCCAGAAAAAAGTTTCCAATGATTAAGAGGGCTTTACATGTTGTTAAAGATATCTACAAGCTTTTTCATTGTTCTCCTAAAAGAGAAAAGATTTTACATGAAATTCAAAAATCACTAGAAGAACCTGCCTTAAAGATTCCAGAAGCTGCAGACGTACGTTGGCTTAGCAATTATCGTACGGTACATGCTGTGTTTTTATGTTTTCAATCAATAATGATGGCATGTGAACACATTTACAAGGATGGTGCCGATTTAGCAAGTTTATCTGGTGGTATTCTTTTAGAAATGACTAATATTAGTTTTATAGTGAGTTTGGCTATTTTAGATGTAACACTGAGTGCCTTGTCAAATTTAAGTAAGGTTCTCCAAAAAGAAGCTCTTAAACTCTCATCTCTTCCCCAGCTTATTTCTGGAACAGTTGGTCATTTAGAAACAATCATCAAGTTATGTGTTATTGAAAATGAAGATAATGAACTGCATATGAAAATTAAAGGCCTTGAGAATTATGTTTCAGAATTTAAACAAGTAAATTTTACTGATACCAAAAAAAAATTGTTTAAAAATTGCAAGAGGATTTGTGGAAGAAGTAGTAAACGAAATGAAACAAAGATTTAATGATAAAGCTATAAGATTAATACAGCTATGTGCATATTTTGAAAACTTCAAACAGTTTGTTCAAATGAATGAAAATGAATGTAGAGAACTTTGCCATCTGTTTGGAATTAATGAAATTGATGCCGCTTTGTCTGATTTTAAATCTTTCACACATGTTGCCCGCAATAAGTTAAACGATACTAGTACAGATGTTGCTTCTTTTATTTTAAGAGCTGATATTGGATATGAAATCTTTAAAAAAATTGCTGAATGTATATTGTGTGTACCTATTTCAACTGCCAGTGTGGAACGATCTTTCAGCACCATGAATAGGATAATGACAAAGCTCAGGAATCGTATGGGACAAGAAACTTTACATTCCTGTGTTAAAGTGTCCATTGAAGGTGATGAAAAGCCAACAGAAGAATTTATTGATCAAGTGATCAACAACTATGCTTCCAAAAAGACAAGACGCATTCGTCTTATTTAAAATGTGAGTAATAATTGTTAATTACACTATATATATATATATATATATATATATATATATATATATAGATATATATATATGATAATATATATATATATTATATTATATATATATATATATATATATATATATATATATATATTATATAAATATATATATATTATATATATTATATACTATATATATATATATATATATATTATATATATATATATTATATTATATATAAATATATATATATATATATAATATATATATATATATATATATAATATATAATTATATATATATATATAATTAGATAATATATATATATATAATATATATATTATATTAAATTATATTATATTACAAAAAGCTCTCACACTACATATATATATATATATATATATATAATATATATATATATTATAATATATAATATATATATATATATAATATATATATATATATAGATAATATGTATATATTCCACTCCCCCGTATAGTGTAAATCACCCCCGGAAAAAAGTCTGAATTAAACCACTGCCACCTGTGCAACCTATTGGTAGTGCATTCTCCACCAGTTTACGGGACTCTTACAAACTACATGCCACATTCCATTTGTCAACAACTTCAATTCTAAAAACGGATATAGATTGATAACAAAATATACTTTCCTATTTATAAATTCTACCTTTAAAAAACTACATTTTTCATACCTAATAAAAACCTTTGTATTGGAATCTAAAAGTAAATTAAACTATTAAATCCACAAACAAACACTAAAATCATTTGAACCTGCTGCAAAATAGTTCAAGGTCAATTCGACATCTTTTCTTCTTTCGTTACATGGCCAAAATAATGCTAAATTGCAATTATCAAGAAAACGACATATAGTTGGGTTAGTTCATCTTCGTTCGATTGCATACGAACATCCCCAAAATGTCGCTGTAATAAAATGAATCTTACAAAACATCAAATTTGTTCTATCTTCTTCTCGTCATGGAAAATAGAAAATAATCAACTTCTTATTAGAATCATCAACAGCATCACATCCAGAATAAAGGAAAACTAAAAATAAAACCACCTAACGCGGATGCCACTTCGCCTGCATTTCAAAATCACGCAAACTTCCTTAATCAAAAGGAAAAAAACGTTCATCATTGTTTTTTTTATGTATTATATATATTATCGTTATATTTATTATGGTATTTTGCATATTTTCGTTCTCCACTGTGTTATTTATTCCAACTCTCTTTATTCTCTCTTCTTTTTGCCAACAAACAAAATACATGTACAATACCGTTATGTTGTGTATGTGATGTTTATGCAAGGCGTACATATGTGCGTAACGAGAAAAAAAAAATAAAAGGAAATATAAAAGAAAACGTAATAACCAAGATATAGTAATAATAATATTTTTTTTTTATTAGCTTATAATATAGCCTATAAATTTGTAAAACAAATTTAAAATCTAAAATTCCTGCTCTGTACTAATCATTGAATATATATATATATATTATTTTTCATTTACTATTGTAACTCAACCGTGAATTAGTCTGTCTGTCACCAAGCCGTCTCAAGATTCAGACACAATTTGCACTTATTTTTAAAGTTGCTCATACGTTATTATTGTTTAATTAGTGCTCCAATAATAGCTCATTATGTATAAATTTATTCTGAGCAAATTTGACACTATATATATATATAATAAATATATATATATTATATATTCATACTATATGTATATTCATAGTACATATATTGTACACATCACACTCAAAAATATATAAATTACTACACACACACCCATACACACATACATATCAATACTATATGATTATATATATATATATATATATAATATATCATATATAATTAATAATAATTTAATCGACCGTGGTATCAGTGTATGATATCTGTGTGGAAAACCAAGGAGCAAGCGAAATACAAGAAGGAGAGAGAGAGAGAGGAGAAAGAGCAGAGAGAAGAGAGAGAGAGAGAGAGAGAGAAGAAGGGGAGATGAAGGGGAGAGAGAGAGAGAGAGAGGAGACGAGAGAGAGAGAGAGAGAGAAGAAGAAGAAAAGAAGGAAGAAGAAGAAGAAGAAGAAGAAGAAGAAAAGAAGAAGAAGGAAAGAAGAAAGAAGAAGAAGAGAGAAACAGAGGAATGGAGAAGAAGAAGAAGAAGAACAATTTGTTTTTATTCGTAATTTGATTGAAGATTGACCAAGATTGTTTCATTTTCTTTCCAGTAAATTAAATGGAAAAAAAAAGGCTTTAGAGAATTTATATCAAACTTAAAAAAGAGCAAAAAAATTCTAATTTTGGCGTTTACAAATGTATAAAATTAAGCATATTATTTATTCATTTTAAATCTGGGTTCGAGGCGCTGCAAAATCTTAAAATCCTTTCTTTTGGCTTATTTTGCGAATATTACAATGATATACAACAATGTACAGCAACATACTTCCTGATTTATTCTTTTGTTTTTTATTCGTTTTTTATGTTTAGATTCCAAATATGTGTTTTTAGTTTTTCTGACATCGATGCTTTATGTGTTACGAGGCAGGAAATATAATTATTGGCATCCGATTTTTATGGTGTTACCAGCTTACAAAAAAAAAAAATTTTTTTGTTCTTCCCTGATTTTTTATTGTTTTTTATTAAGATACTTAAGTAGATTGCAAATATATTTTATAGTTATTTGAGTTTGTAGTCGACCGTTTTTTTGTGTTACGACGCAGGAAGTATTTATTGGGATCTCATTTTGTATGGTGGTTACCGTTACAAAAAATAATAAATAAAATAATGTTTATTTGATTATTTTATTACTGTTTTTTATTCAGTTTTTTATGCAGATTTAACAAATATGTTTTAGTTTTTCTCTAGAATTTACCATTTATGTGTTAACGGAGGAAACAAAAAAAAAATATTTTAATTGGCATTCATTTTGTAAGTATACTTACAAAAAAAATATGTTTTTTTATTTGTTCTTCTGATTTATTTTATTGTTTTTATTCAGTGTTTTATGCAGATATTCCAAATATGTTTTTATTTTTCTCTAGCATCAACCGTTTTTGTGTTACAATGGCAGGAAGTAATGACCCTACAAAATTAGAAGATGCCAATAAATTTACTTTCTGCGTCAACGTAACACAAAAAACGTTGATTGCTAGAGAAAAAACTAAAAAACAATTGGAATCTACATAAAAAGCTGAATAAAAAACAATAAAAAATCGGAAGAAAGAAAAAAAAAAATTTTTTTGAACTGTAACCACCATACAAAATGAGATGCCAATAATTACTTTCTGCCGTCGTAACACAAAAAACGGTCGATGCTAGAGAAAAAATAAAAAATATATTTGGAATCTGAAAAAAAACTGATAAAAGAACAATAAAAAACAAGAAGAAGAACAAAAAAAAAATTTTCTTTTTTTTGTTACATTGTGTTATACTCAAAATTAAAAATTATAAAGAAAGACATTTAACAATATTATTTTGCGAAAGGTGAAGCGCGATTTCTCAACGCACGTCGAGTCATATGAAGAAAGTTAACATTATTTCTTCCAATGGCAGCAAGGGTCTCTGAAAAGCCCTTTATTAATTCTTCGCGAATGGTCGGTTGATTGGGATGCCGATATCTAAAAAATATAGATAAATCGTAATATATACATATGTTAAAAAAATATCATATAGCCTTCGATTTCGGCAGCAGAAAAATTTCGATATTGACATATCGAATATTTCGAATTATTTATATCTGCAACATCTAATATTTATTCCAATAATATATAACATATATATACTATATATTATATATATATAATATTATATATTTTAATAATACTATATATATATATATATATATATAACTATATATATATATATAATATATAATATTATATATATATTATTATATATATCTAATATATACGAAATTATATATATAGTAAATTTTAATATATATAATATATATAGAAATTACATATATACTATATATATATATATATATAACATATATATATATTACTAAAATAGATAATATTATACCGTATATATATATATATATATAATATATATATATATATATATATATATAAATTATATAATAATACTCATATTAATAGTAACCCTAGCTATATTAACTAATAAACTCAACTCACCATACTACTAAACACTAACTTATTAACACCACTCATTACTATATATCTAACAGCTTACGGAAGCCACGAACATAGTTAAAAACAAAAAAAGTACGACGAAAATAACTAACCCACTAAACCCATCTGACACATAACATTTTGGACATCCCAGGGAGCAAAAATTTCAGTATAATGAAGAAGTACAAAAATACAATTAAAACGTACAATAATAGAAAACTCACAAAAATAAATACCAAAGTTTTAGGCATGTACGATGGATTCAATTCATTCTAACAACGCAGAATTGCATACCGTGCGTTTAACAGATTATTTGCCACATTCCATCAACAAACAACACCTGAAACGGAAAACGATTGCTTAAGCAGTCATTTACCAGCACCTTCAAGGTCTTCAACTAACACCTGACAAACAACAAACCAAACCCGCCCTAAAAACATATGACTGGACACTACTCATATCATACACACCCACCACCAATAAATACACTATAACCACACCACCAATATATCACCAATACAATACATAGTAATAATTATATACTAATATATAATAATATACTAATTAACTAGTCAACCCTATCAATAGTATATATAATATTAATATATATATATATATATATAACAGACGACGAGAGAAGAGAGAGGAGACGAGAGAGAAAGGAAGAGAAGAAAGCAGAGAGAGACCGAGACGAAGAGAGAAGAAGAAGAGAAGAGAGAGAGAGAGAGATGGCTTAAATTAACATAAATTATATTAATTTAAGACGTATGTACAGAAGAAAAGTGGTAGAAATGGAAAAAGGATCTTCATTCCTTAGGTCTTCCAACTTTCAAGTTTCAAACTCCAAGAGGTTGAAGACTGAAGATTTTTGCTAGAAAGCATTGTGTTGGATACTGAGGAACTGGGGAAGGTGTTTTTGACCTTTTGTGGACGAGTGAATAAATTAAAGGTACATCCACAGATTTTTACATTAACATTAGAAAATTAAAAAAAAAGGAAAGAATCAATAAAAATCACCCTTTTTTATGTAAATAAAAAATGAAAAATATAACTTTAGATATTAATAGAACGTATTATTTCAAAACGATAATTCTAATTAAGTACAATAAATATTTGATTCTAAACAACGAAATAATTTACATTGGCTGGTAGACAACTGTTACTGGACATCGTCTCTGATCTCTTCT
>JABUQX010070627.1:40000-41846 GCA_015478945.1 Trachelipus rathkii | reverse complement strand
ATACAATTTTTGGATTCCTGGTAAACATATTCACATTAAGAAAATGTAACAAAAAAATAATAATAAAAAAAAATTCATGATTAATAATGATAGTAATTATGATTAGAAGGCCATATTAGCAGACATTTTATTGAATTTCTCGGGTTAAAATAAATAGACTTTCTATTAAATTTTGCTTCATTATACGGCACACTAGGGGCCTCGAGCCGACGGGGGAACACAGGGGGGGACGGTTTCCATACCCCGTAGCGGGAAGGGGGCGGAGGAACCCCGCACACCCAAATACCAAAGAGCGGGAGTTCCGGAGACCCTCCCGGAGAGGGGGGAATTAGTCCTACCCCGTAGTTCCCCGCAAGGCCGAGAGACCCCTCCTGCCATCGGTGCGTATACCCTTGGGGTATTCTTAGTTAAAAAAAAAAAAGCAAAATTTAATAAAGCTCATTTATTTAAGAGTACAATAAAAGGTCATCTAAATAGAGCTCTCTAATCAATTACTATAATTCATAACAATAATTTTTTTTTTTTTATTTTTTTTACTCTTTTTACTCTTAAATTTTACACAGGATTCCAAAAATGTATGCCTTTTCGCTGTAGCTTTGTGTTTTTGAGCATATATATATATATATATTTATATATAATATAGTATATATATACTATATATATATATATCATATATTATATGATGTTATATATATATATACTATATATATATATATCATATTTTTTTTTTTTTTTTTTTTTTTTTGTTTTTTTTTTTTTTTTTTTACATTTCCCAGGACTAAAATTGGACCAGCATTCCAGCAATGAATTCCTTTTTTATTGTAGCATTAATAGTTTTTAAGAACATATGACGGCTTAATCCAGACGCTGACCAGAAGTTTCGCGTGAAAAGTTATTAGGATTTCAAAAACACTGACACAGTATATGTGTTAAAAAGTTATTATTATTGTTAAATTAACTTAATCTACGTTTTGTAATAGTAAGTTATATATTATATACTTAATATTTAGAGTTATAGTTATAGATCTACATAGAAGTTAACGTTAATTTAGTATATACTAGTTCAATATACAGGTCTATATAAGAATATTTTTAATTTATCGATAATGTGAATATTATAATATTATATATTATTATTATATACCACAAATAAAAAAAAAATTAGTAAAAATTCAAAATTTGTATCATTTAATTATTAAGCTATCTTTCACTTTCTAAAATAAAAAAATATTTATAATTCTAATAAGTAATGCATATGATAAATAATGTTACCAATTTATTATTGCAGAAGTCTCAAATGCCTTGAAAAAACACTAAACTTTTGAAACAGTAATGCCAGCAATATCTATAATCAAGACTACTACTACTTACTGCTACTACTCATACTACCTACTACTACTCAACTACTACTAATAATAATTAATAATAATAATATAATAATTAAAAAATACATAATATTAATAATAATAATTAATAATAATAATAATAGATAATAATAATAATACATAATAATAATTTTTTTAGATTCGAAAGATGAAAGCTAATGAATTTCAAAAACTATTGCCAAAAGAGGCTGAATATTGCAATAGGAAAAAATATGAAGCTTATACATATTTTCAAGAGATTCAATCCTTTTAATTTAAACATAGAATAGATAGGCATTACCTAACATACATTACATACCATACTAAATACACTACATACTACACTACATCACATCAACAACATACATAACATAATACAACGATACATACTACATACAACATACATACATACCATACATACCATACATACCATACATTACATAACATGCATACATACATAAACATACATACATACCATTAAC
>JABUQX010070627.1:0-32500 GCA_015478945.1 Trachelipus rathkii | reverse complement strand
TACTATGTAAAATTTTATATGCCCATAACACGACAAATTCCAGGTTGTCATATTTCTGAGTTGTTTACTAAGAATAATACATAATAATAATAATAATAATAATAATGATAATAATAATAATAAACAAGAATAATATAATAATAATAATTAAATATAATATAATAATAAATAATAATAATATAAATAATCATTAAAATTAATAAAATAATAATAATATAATAATAATAATATATCTAGTAAGTTGGTAGTTCAGTAATCTCAAATACTCTAAAGGATAGCTTAATGATACTTTTCATGTCAACCTCCAGTAAATATTTTTAAGTGACGAATTAATTACATTAATTTAATAATTATATATATTAAAAACGTATTAAATGAAATGATGAAATTTAAAAAGTAATTAAAATATATGATAATTCTAAAATTGATAGTAATAACTCTAACAATCAAATTGGTTTTGAAATCAGATTAGTTGTGTCTATTAGTGTATGTACGGAAAATAAGGATATTACCGACAAAATATCGGAAATGACAAATATCGAAATGACAAGATATCGAATGACCAAAATGTATCAAAGACCAAAGATGTGGAAATGAAAAATATTGAAAATACAAACTATCCGAGAAGGACAATATTAGAAATGACCAACATAGTCGAAATGAAAAAAATTGTTGACAGTTTAGAAAAAACTATCGAAATCAATAGAAATATCGAAAAAAAAAAATATCGAAATGAAAAATAATCGAAATGAAAAATATCAAAATAGCAGACTATCGAAATGACAAAAATATTGAAATAACAAAAATATCAAGAACGAAATATCGAAAATGAAAAAATCCACCGAACCATGAAAAAATATCGAAATGAAAAAATTTTTGAAAAGAAAACAATACCGAAATGAACGCTATTTTGGCGTGATTAATTGGAGTTTCCAAAAAATAGAAATGAAAACAAAGCTAAATGAAAAGGCTATCGAGTGACACAAAATATCGAAATGGCAACAATATTGATGAATGGATAATATAAAACCCAGAAACATATTGTGAAACAATTTCTTGCGTCAGGCATAAGTATTTTATAATCCTGATTTTAGAGTGGCTAAAGCATTATTTTAGGTAATGCTAAAGCAAGATATATATATATTATAGATATATATATATTATATATATATTACTACTATAATATATATATATATATATATATATATATATATATATATATATATTAGTAATATATATATATATTAATATATATATATATATATATATATAAATTTAAATTATATAATATATATAATTATATATAAATTATATATATATATATATATATATATATATAATAATATATATAGTATATAGATAATATATTATATTTATATTATAATATCTATATATAATACCTCCTATTTCAAGGTATTACGGTTAAATTTTTAGCAGCTTATTCAAGGTTAATTAATTTAATTAGTCTCTAGAGGCTATCTAAATCTTTCCTCTCTGCTCCATTTAAATAAATAAATACAATAAATAAAATAAATAAGTAAATAATATATATAAAAATATATAATAAATAAAATTACAAAATAAAATAATAATGAAAGCCATTTGAATTATGAATGTATCTGTATCCTAAATATTGAAAATTTGGACCCCTCTAACATGGGAATGCCAACAGAATTTTTCCACACCGCAAAATAATACAACATGTCACACTCACCATATACCCACACACATAGTATACATATACACGCATAATATAATTAGTATTATATATATATAATAATATAATATATATATAATATATAATAATAGTATATATATATTATATATATATTATATATTATATATATATATATTATATAATAATATATAGTATATATATATACATACCATCATAATACAACAACATTAACATGGCATACATACATACATACTACATACATACATACATACCATACTACATACATTAACATACATACATACATACTACATACATACAATACATACATACATACAACATACATACATAGCATACATTACATACCATTACTAATACCATAATACATGTTAGCATACATACATACATACATAAACATACATACTATACCATACATACCATACTTCACTACATACTGCATACATACATCACCATACATACATACAATACATTAATAATACAGTACTAGATAACCATAATTAACATACATACATACATACATACATACATACATACATACAGCATACATACATACTACATTACATAATACAAATCATAACTATACATAATACAATAATAATACATACATACATAATACCATACACTACATGACATACAAACGCCATACATTACATAACATAATGACACATTCGATTTCAAACATACTACATAAAAAATCATTTGGATTTCAAGCCCCACTCAAGTGCTACATTAGATAAAAAACTCTTATTGCACATGTGAAACAGATGCGCACTGGCTGAAGGCCTCTTCTGCTGACCCCACGGCATGAATGAATAAATAAAAGTTGCCGAACAAATACAGTTTCATTTAAAGAGTGTGATTCTCGGAAAGAGGAGAATAAAAATTAGTATGAAAAGCCATGACAATATTAAATGATATTAATAATATATATATATATCATATATATATATATAATTAATATATATATATATAACTATTATATATAAATATATATATAAATATATATATATATATATATATATATTATATATATATACCTGATATATATTAATAAATATATAATTATATATTAAATATTATATATATAATTTATATATATATAATAATAATATATATATAATTATATATAATTATAATCATATATAATATAATAAAGATCACCACCACTCCACGGGCTGGCCCTTTACAAAGGAAGGGACAGAAAATAAAAATATAAAAAAACCACCAAGTCCACAACCTAACCAAATCTCTCAGCGTAGCGAAGACTGAGCTTTAAGAAGAAGATAAAATATAGTTGAAAAATAGATTGCAAGGAGTTCACAGAAACCAGACAGTGATGGAAAAGAGAAACACAATGAAACGAGCCCTAGGGGTTTTCATACTACGCAAAATAATCAGATGCGCGAGTAAGGCACGTCTTTGTGAGTGCGTAAGACTGACGCAGGCGTCAATGGAATGCGAGACGGTCAACTCTCATCGAGCATGAGCCATTGTAGAGTACCATTACTAGACAAAAAGAGAGTGCCGAACGTCCAGTCACAGATATAGAGGGTTAAGGGAGTTGGAAAGAAGGGAGAGCTTATTAGTTTTTCTTCCAGCTTAGAACTCAACCCTATTCAAATAATAATTTGGGCCGAATCCACACCCAATGTGAGTAAGATATCAAAATAAGAGCGCATAAGGCCACTTTATATAACTGACAGTAGCTGTCAAACGAACAAATTACCCGCAACCTGGACGGAACTCCCTAGTATTTTTGAGGTCACCCTTTAGCAACCATTGTAAAAATAAGGTTTTCCAGATAAATCTTGTTGTTATGTTCAGATCAAGAAATGTTTAATGCTTTTACAGTGAGACGTTAGATCCGTCAAGTAAATAAGAAAGTTGGGAGATGTTTTGAGAGGGATTTGCTAAAAGAGTTAATTTAAAAAGGTAATTTACCAGGTTTGCGGTGACCCTACAGGGAAATCACATCCAGATCGGGCAAGGAATAGATCGCGGAAGCGTGAAGATGAGAAGCATCTCTAATGCAAAAGAGAGAAGCAGAATGAGAAATGAGCGGAATGAATGGAGAGTGAGTATCTGACATAAGACGTGAACAGTGTAGAAGTATAGTTGAGGAGAACTTGAGGCAATAGTAGGAATAAAGTTGGAGAAAAAACAGAACCTTGAAGAACACCACAATTAATAGGAAAGGAGGAAGAAGTCTCCACTAAGCACAAGAGACACGAGTAAAGAACAAAGAATGAGGAAACCTAAGAGGTAGCTAGCAGTTATAGACGCAGTGACACATAAAATCCCAATTCAAAAGCTATTGGATATTTCAAGTGCCACCACACAAGAATTCCCAATAAGACCAAAGCGTCCAGGAAACCATTTAATTCATTTAAGATATAAAAACTTAACACAGCATGACATTTGAGCGTCGAGCCATACTGACAATCTAAAAGAAGGAAATTAGACTACTACAAGAATAATCCAGGAAATGTTAATTAAGCAAGAGTTTCAGATATTTAGTTGTATACAAGTAGAACTAATACGCGCGATCAATTTGAAGATCGGGCAACTCCCTTTTTCGGGATCGGCTGGAATATGCTCCCGATCCAAGCACTGAAATAAAAATATTAAGTATTAAGACAGATGAGAGTAGAGTTGAACGAGAACAAGCAACACTCAAAGCACACTTCCGTCAAAACAGGAGTGAAGGAATGTTCATCGGGCAAATAGCCTTTATGACGTTCATAGATCTACATGACCTCGTGCAACTCGATTCATGTGAAATCACAGTTAGAACAAGGGAAATCAGAGAGAGAAGGAGCAGGAGGATGGCGATTGCCAGCAATCGATCCAGGAAGAAATTGATGAAAAAGATGGTTTGAAGGACACTGGGCCTTTCAGAAGGAGAGTTAGCTACAACACCCTCAGTTACGAATAGGAGGAGAAAAGCAGATCTAAAAAAGATATTAGAACGATGTTTTGGCCAAGGGCCAATAATATATATATATTATAATATATATTAATATATAATTATAATATATATATACTATAATATATATATATTATATATATATATATATATATATAATATATAATATATATATATATATATATATGATATATTTATATATAATAAGTAGTATAATATCATAACAATCTAATTTTATTCGTTTTTATATATATTTGAATTTTGGTCATGGTTGTAGGAAAAAGAATATATTGCAAAAGAAATCAATACGACAGAACGACAAAATATCGAAATGATAAATATCGAAAAAACCAAATACATAATGAACCAAGAATATTCGAAATGACAATATCGAATGACAAAACAAAAATGACAAAATCATCGCAAAGACAAATAATCGAAATGACAAATGTGGAAGATCTGACAAAACATATGTGAACACAAACTATCGAAATTACAAAATATGATATGACGAAATATAATCGTAAATTGAAAAAAAAATTGAAGTTAAAAAGAAATATCGAATAATGAAATAATCGAAATGAAAAAAATTTCGAAATGAAAAAAGAATCGAAATGACCAAAATATTCGATATTGAAAAATATCCGAAATAGCAAAACTCATTCGAAATACAATATAATTGAAATGACAACATATCGATGAAGGACGACAATATCGAAATTAAAAATATCATTCAAGTTAAGTTAATAACGTTAAAGAAAAATTTTCAAAAATAAAATAGAAGAAATTGAAAATTAAATGCAGGAGTGGAAGCTGCATTTGTCACACGGTTGTATTCATCATGAAGTAAATTATCCCAAAATTTCTTCCCCTGGTAGTAAGGGGACTGAAAAACCCCTTTACCCATATTGTTTTTCAATGAATGTTGGAGAATATTTTTAGTAATCAATCACCAACACGCACCTTTGCAAACCATTGCTGGGAAATGGTATATGTATAAATAAATAAATTAAATAAAATATTATATATAAAATATAATATATAATATATATATATATATAATATATATATATATATATATATATATATGATATATATATATAATTATATATATATATATATATATATATATATATATAATATATATATATATAATTTCTTTATACTCTCTCTATAATATATATTATAATATATAATATTATATATATATAATATATAATATATAACGTAATCGATACCTCGAATCTTCAAAGTTGCTTTTAATCACAGCAATGAATAATTAACACATGCGTGTCTCTGAAAAAAAAAATTTGTACTCATTAAGCTCTTTCACGAATTGCTTCTCGATTCAAAAACTTTTTTCATAAATCAATTTTTTAGTGAGGGGGGAGGGGGAGACGTGAGATGGGGATCTTTGGGGGGACAGCAGAGCAAGAGAAAGCGGAGTTTGATTTCTTTTACGTTTTCATGCATAATATTTAAAATTTATTTCATTTGAATATAAAAGTTGAAACTTGGAGTTTTATTTCGAGAATTGGAGATTATAAGAATTTATGTTTCGCAAGAACTTATTAGTATAAAAGTGGGGTTAGGTTAGGTTAGGTTAGGTTAGGTTAGGTTAGGTTAGGTTAGGAGGTTCGGTTAGGTTAGTTAGGTTAGGTTAGGTTAGTTAGGTGGTTAGTTAGGTTAGGTAGGTTTTGGTTAGGCTAGATTAGGTTAGAACTATTCGCGTGAAGTTATTAGTTCAAAAACACGCTACCAGGATATATGGCCTGTGTAGTAAGTTCTCTTGATTAGTTATGATATAGATAAAAGTTATATCTTATACTCAGTCTCGCTCAAAGGGTGTCTTATATACGCTATAATTCCAGTTCTTGTATATATGTCACGTCCTTCCTTTATATAATAGGTCATTCACTGCTTTGTTATGATTCATAAGTTATATGCTTTATATTTATTATATATTAGTTTATATGTTATATAAGAAATTTTTTTTTATTTTTATCGTATGTGAATTATATATATTATTGAATCATCATTTAACAATAAAGAAATATAAATAATTAATAGTTAAAGTCTCGATCTACAATAAAATAACACATTGACTGAAGTTTTGTAACTCGATACAGTGATAGTGTGTAATTCGTTTAAAGTACAATTTTAAGTGAAAGAAGCTTCTTAGTTATAATTTACAATAGTAATGGTTTAGTAGTGAATAATGTGTTAGCAGTGTGATTAGTACTTGTAGTAGTACTTCAGAATCCATGAACAATCGCTCTTAGCATGAATTTGAAAATGATCGCCCAACGAGCATCGTGATAATCTAGTCTCTCCAACTAATCACCTCACGTGAGTAATAAAGATTCTCGACGAAAGACTAACTGACTAAGTATCGATAGCTATACTTACTAGACATAGCCTACATATACTACTAGACTAAGATTTATAATGAGAATGGAATGAATGCAGATCTAATAAATATTGAAGATAATAATGATGAATAATAGATAATAATAATAATAATAATAATTAAATAATATGACTCCTGAACATTAATAATGAGTTCTAATAATAATTACATGCATAAATTAATAATATAATAATAATAATATATTATATAATAATATATAAATAATAATATAATGAATATAATAAATATAATTGATAATTTAATAAATTAATACGGCTATTACTATACATTAACTACTATACATTAACTACTATTACCATTTAAATTAACTACTTCATATCTGTTATAGCCCCAATTATTTACTTATAAAATAATAATAATAATATAATAATTAAATAATAATAATAATTATATAAATAATATATAATAATTAATAAAATAATATAATAATACCTTGCTAGTCTTATATATATAATAATAATAATTATAGTATTATATATAATAAATTAATATAATATTTAATTATATAATATATAATATTATATAATAATAATAATAATTAAAATAATATTATATATAATAATAATAATACATAATATTATAATTAAATAATAATAATAATTTTTTAGATCTACGAAAGATAAGATAATTAGATCAAAAATTATATGCCAATTAACTATTTTGTTCTATATATATGGAAATTTATTATTTTTAAAGCTGAACTTCTCAATTTAATTAAGCAATCTTTTGATATTATATCAACATTAGTAGAGATATGGCAATTTTTATACTAGAAACCCCGACATACCACCACTACAGACTTACGAATTACGCATATACAGTAAAATTATTCCATACATACTACATAATAGTACAATCTCACATAAATACTAAGTGCCTACTAAATACATAACATAATCTATTTATCATACACTACTGGCACATACAATGATCGCCATTACAAACATTATAGTACATTATAGTGCCAAACGTGTAAGGTTTTAAAATCCTCTAGGGTTGAGGTGGATATAAAAATATTCTACTCTGTATACGATTTTGTAAAAAAAAAAATACACGTATTTTTAATTTTAAATACATTATATTTTATCATATTTTTGTGCTTTTTATTTCTCTGTTTTGTTAATATATGACTTATGGTCTTAATTTTAAGCTAATTTTGCCTCGAATATATAAAAATTTTCCTTAAGATATTTAGATTTAAATTAAATACTAGATAAAAATTACAATATGTTAGATAATAAAGGAAACTCGCTCACAAAGTGTGAAAAGTAGAGTGGATCTCTATTATGTGAGACTTTAATTACAAGTGTTTGTGATGTGTGTCTACATAAGGCATTGATATGATATATATCATATTACACAATGATCCTGATTGTATTATGTTATTATTTATTTTATTATTTATATTATAATTATTTTCCTGTTAAATAATAGTTTCTATACTGTAATAGTTATACTAAATAATTGTCTCTGACTTAATGAACATTGTTTTTACATAATGTTGATATATTAACTATTAATATTATTATTATAACTATATAATATATATATAATATATATATATATTATTTTAATTAATATATATATTTAATATTAATTATATATATATTATTATATATTTTATATATTATTATATATATATATATATATATATATCACTAATATATTATATATAATTTATTTTATATATATATATATTATATTTTATTATTATTAATATTTATATTTATAGGCATGATTTAGGAGATTCATAGTACTCAATGTAATACTTCAAGATAGGTTATAAGCATTATCATAGATAAACATTCAATAAAAGTTCGGGTATATTAGATATAACCTTCGCATAAATCAGTATAATACTGATACACACTTGTTAATAATTATACCTATTATATTATAATATTATATATAATATATTTATTTATATATATAAATTATATATATATTAATATATATATATATATATAATTATATTTTAATATATATATATCATATTATTAATATATATATATTTATATATATTTTATATATTATAATAAGTTAATTAATAATAGGTAGTAAACTGACGGAAAAACTGCCGAGAGTTTTCACCGACTCCTACATCTTTGTGGTTTTATTAACAGTAATAGAGTGGGAAAAATTTGTCTTTATGGCTTATTATGCTCATTTAACTTTAGGCCGTGAGAAGGTTCAGCTTAACCATTTAACCACAATAATAGGCTCAGGCCCAGAGGTGGTTAATTTATTTATGACTTGCCTAAAAGGAGCAATACTTATACTGTTAAATTTTGTACCTTTTTTATGACATTTTTAGCTACTTTTTTATTATAATTAATATATTAACTTTACTTTTTAACTTTTATTGATTCCAATAATTATCAGTCAGTAATCCCCTAATTACCGGTTAGGATTTTGGGATTTATTTCCCCTCACATTGGCGCCTGTACACGGTCGAGGCTCAAAGAATCTTGAAACCATTTTCGAAGTTTGGAAATTCCAGTCATGTATACAGGCCTATAACAGCTGTACTTGGATAATTTCTAATCGATTCATCAGATTTTACGTCTTGATACTGTCTACTAAGGTTTTAATGAATATAGTCTCTCTCGGTCGAGTAACAGTATACTCTTAAGGAATGCTGTGAAGAAGATACGCTAGCTCTTCTTAAGGGTGTGGTAGCTTGGCTTAGCAACTTACCTCGCTACGTTTACAGTACAAAACTACAAAATCCCCTATACTCTACCTACCTAAACATATATATATCTAATACCTATCAATAAATACTGAACTATATATCATACATATATTCTACTATATTATACCTATCTATTCATATATGGTTGCTGCTCGCCCCTATATATGTGGTGTGTTCTGTGTTAGCATTGGTGAAAGGGTCCCACCAGCTCCCTTTGTCAATACCACCCTTACTTATATCCCAAATGGCAAAACTTGATCAAACCGCGTCTACAACGACGCGAGAAACGCGGATGCACGCCTCGCAAGGACGGGGGTGAATCTTTATTTGGTTTATCTAATTCCTAAGAAGGTTTTAAATATGACTACGATAGTATACATTTTTGATGTTCTTATTATAATTATCGATTTATCTATTATATTGATGATTACCCCTAAATTCACTCTCAGAATCTATTTATAATTCAATCTATTTTAAGTTAGTAGTTACTGTATGTTTAGAGCATTAGTCAATACTTAGAAAATGTTAATACGAAGAAATATAATTATCAATTATATATAAAACATTTATCGATTATTATATCGTCTTATTATATATTAGTTAGTTTATGTTGATACTACTTCAACTTGGGCTACTATATGATAGCACTTATTAATTACGATCTAATAGATAGTGATAATGGAGCTATTCAGCCCTGCTTTCGAAACTTTGAAATATATGCTCGTTTATGGTATGTATTATACAGATTAGATAAGCTATATAATAGATACATTAACAGTAGTTTAGATTTTATATGATATGGTTTTTTGTGGAGTAAGTGCTTGTGTAAATTTACGTTTATATATGAGGGGGGTCATTCCCTAAGGGGTGATTTGGCTCACCTTTTAATAAGCGTCATCATCACAGGATCAAATATCGTTCCTTTTAAATAGTCTCTATTGTTATATTAGGTACTTAATAACGTATCATGAGAGTGAAATTTTTAGTGGATGTAGAGTTTAAATATGATCGACGTAATCTCGTCGGGACGAAATTACGTTTCCATACTGTCGTCTCTCCCCGATTATATATAATTATAATATATATATAAGTGAGGTGACTGTGCTGCCCCACAAAAAAAATAAAATTAAATAATGATCGTTAGAATGACTGAAATAATCTGGAGGCTGGGTATGTAAGGAATGTCGGTAAGTCGTATAAGTCTCAGGAGACGGATGTATTGGGTATTCAGAATTCGGATTCGGATGTACAGAATTCAAAAGTAGGTGCTGAATTCAAATTCATTTGATTCGGAGGTAAATCCGGATTCAGAAGAATTCGTTTTCTAATGCAAATTAACAGTTAGGAAAAGAAGTAGAAGAATTAAATGGGAAAGATAGAGATTTAATAGATTGAATTAAGGGGAAAGAATGAGGAATGAAGGAGTAGAGTGAAGGATAGTAGTCTCTCTCGTACACGTTACACCGGTTAGATTGGAGCCTTAGGTAACGGTGCCTATTATATTAATTTTTGATGTAATGAACCAATATATTGTCGATCATAGTCTATTAATATATAGTGGGTTTTTCGAGTCTGTAGATTTTCGAAAATAATGGTTTCATGAAAAACAATCACGAAAAATGTGCAAAAAAGTTCTTTCTTCAAAAAGTAAACAAATATAGCCATATTCCCTCATTTTATGTTATAACTTACAAATATTACGTTATTACAATATTACAACTAACGCAGAGTATGGGCCAGCTAAGGCGTATCAAACCACCATCGCCCACTCTCTCTCCTCTGAAGCGCTCTGCGATGCTATTTCATAACTGGCGATACTCTCGCTCTCTTAGATTTCTATTGATTATTGAATCTACTCTTATTCAGCGTTTAAATTTTTTCAGCATAACAATATGTTCCTGTTTTACAACCTCATAAATTCACATGTAAATCTTAGATTAAAATCAATAACTCACACATTCCATACCCACCTATTATCCTGATCCTCAGTTAGTTTTGAATCTTAGATTGATCTATATATTAGAATCTCTGTGGAAAACTAACTGATCATCATTATAAGTCAAATTTTAAAGTAAAATCTGTCATTTATTTACAATAACTATTTCAAATTGATTTTAATTACATACTAAATCAAAACCAAATACCTTATATTAACCAACCATTACCAATAACTCAATATACCCTCCTCATTAGTCCTGATTTTAGTTGATCATTATGATATCTATTAATTTGATCTATTATTGATTTACAAGTCTAACATTTGACGCCGATACATTTTATATTGATATTTAAAACTATAACTATTAAATATAACTTATAACCTACACACTTTTCTTCTATCATCACGATCAGCGATATATGCTAACGTAACAATATGTTGTGACGAGTTAGCAATATAAGACTCATTCTCTAGCAAATATACTGAACTCAAAATTTCCTTGGTGCTTTGAAGCAATTTTTTGAGGTTGTAATTTTGAATGAATTGAAAATTTCATTGTATTATACAATAGCAGTTCAACATTAACAAATTTCCTCACTTAACAACAGTAAGTAATTAACATTACATCCAAAACGTAATCTAGTCACACTTTTTTTCAAAGCACTAATCTCTCTAAATATCAACTAAGATTAAATTATGACCTTACTCTACGACTCATTCACTAAGCCACACACACACCATCACACGAGCTCTACCCCCCAAGTCACACAGCACTACCAACACACCAAAACGTAATCTTTTTACCTTTATTTCATGATTAGAAGTAATAAAATGTTTTAGATAAATCTAATAAGGAGAAAAAATAAACAGGTATTATCCTCATTTAAACTTCAATATCCCATGCAGCAAGGTAAGAAATATTAACATAAAGAAACAATACATCATATCAAACTAACACAATCCATTAACGAATAAAAAAAAATTCTATCATCACATTGTTGATGGGTTCGCAACTTAAAAGTGAATGGAATTGTTAATATTGTGACATGAGAGCAAATGTACGCAATACAGGTGAAGCGTAAGTAAATAAACAAATAATAATGGATGCTATTTTCAGGTTTAAGATTGAATTAAGGCTTAAAATTCTCCCAGGACAATTTGAAACATACCCATAACCGAAAAATTAGAATTCTTTCCATAGACTTTCTTCTTAATCAAATTTTAACTTTCTAAAAATACGTTCAAGACATATTAAAAAATTAAAAAATTCAAAAAATATAATTAATATCAACTTCAAAAACATTAATACAAGTAAAAATGAGCGATCCACACACTAAAAACGATATTAATTACGATTATAGAAATCTAAAAAAAATAAACAAATAAAAAACCGATAAACTGAAAGTAAAAAACATTAACAAATAAAAAATACATCGTAACAAATGAACTCTAATAGTTAGAACATTATAAAAATAAACTATTTATAATAAAATAACACTTAAATAAGTTTATTTATTATGTAAAAATAAAAACTTTATAAAAATAAAAGTCTTAGAACAGGCTTTACACCATGCAATATTGTTTCGCAAAAAAATTTATTAACGGTTTGCTGAAAAGAAAATTGACGCTTGTGAAACTATAATGTTTATATTTGCGCAACTAAACTTTCGTTTCATCTTTTGCATAGGTTATGCTAATGATTGACGATATGTACATGTCTAGGACAGAAATCAGTTATGTGCAACAGTAGTGTTCAATGATCTAGAATAAATGGACACATTCACACATACAACACACACACACACACAACACAACACACAAACATACAACACACACACACACACATAAACACCACACACACACACACTAATAGGCATACACACATTAGTAAACTAAGTTTTTTACACATTGAATAAAGCTAACATAGCATCACCTGAACTAAAAATATAATTGTATCTAAACTCTGACAAAACCTAAAGCACATTAGACGAATAACTGCTAACATTTACAAAGTTCCACACTTGACAACAGCAACAGTAACTAACACAGCATACAATTTAGTATTCTACTTTACTCTTGTTCTCGCTGTCCTTATATGGAGTGGTAATAATGACATACACCGACCACACACACACAATATGCCAGCACACACACAACACACACACACACACACCACCACACACACACTACACACACATACACACTCCAGAGTAATATTGAAACACCAGAGCATTTTATGAATAATGTTATGAAAATAGTTATATTAATTATATTAAGAACGAAAAATTAAATAAATTAGAATTAAATAATAAAAAAAATTAGAACAAAGTATCATATATTGCATAATACTTAGCCAAAATAAAGTTAGAAATACAATTAATATAATAAATAATAAAACTAAAAATTTAAAATAAATGAAACTCAACTATAATACAAATAATATAATAAAAAAGATGAATGTAAAAGAAAATAAATTTAAAAATAAAAATTTATACACATAGATTTAAGATTGAACTTAACACTATACAAGTATAATGCTAAAATATTAAAACTTTTACTCCACAAAAATATGCATAAACAGTGATATATTGTGTTTCTTAGGAAAAAAAGTTTATATTAGTCTTGTGTTATATTAATAGAAAAAAACTTATGATTTGTGAATATAATTATGTTATCTTCAAGTGTTAGAAAAGACGTTATATCTTTGCAGATAGACACTGCCAATTTGACGAATATGTATTTGTTAGATATCGCATAGTATATGTGACAGTAGTGCTAATGACTAAGAATTTAATCCACACAATCTCACACACATCATATCCTACACATACACTACTACAAAACACAATTACACACATATTGACACACTCTAACAAACTTACATGTGTCTACTACTAGCGTGAAAGACATAAGTTTTTCATCCTTATAAGCATTAGATATCTCTCGCTGAAACTAATTCTTATTATATGTACACGACAAACCTAAGCACCTTAAGCACGATAAAACTGTGCTTAAACCATCTCTCATTTTTTTGCACAATATCAGACACAGCATCAATAAAAAACATGAACCTTTTTTACAGTTTTTTAGGCGATGTTCTTTTATTCATATCATGTTAATTTTACGATTAACATAGAACATTTAAACAAGGATTTATTCTTAAATTGGGACACTATCTTATCAAAGGTGTTCTCATCAGTTCTGATTCATATGCCCTACATATTGAACTATGTTATATTTACGGTTAGACACTTAGCAAAAGTCTACGGGCAAACCTTTACCATTATTCACAAAAACTTACTAGGCTACACGTTTTGGTGAGACACATTCCTCCGTCAAGATTCTTAACACCATTTATAATATCTATATCAAAAAACTTGCAATACTAATGGCTGAACCCTTAGTAAACTGGAATAGAAATATTTGTGCCAAAGCTAACTTACGACTACTGAGTCTCTTCAATATACCAAGCAGTAGTCTAAAGCTGAGAGACCACTCTAACCTTCTTCGAGAACAATACAGTGGGGATGCGCCCCTTTGAAAGTGGTGTGAGGCACCTGGGGAGGGTTGGAGTTGAGGTGGTGGGGGAGTGGTGGCGGCCGGGGGGGGGGCGGGGAGGTGGGGGGGTGGGGGTGTGGGGTGGTGGGGGGGGGGGGTGGGGGGGGGTTTGGTGGGGTGGGGGTGGGCGGCGGAGGGGCGATGTGGGTGGGGTGGTTTATATCCGACGCAGTGTTGAGGGATCATCCCCGAAGGGCCACAACGCGTGACGTGTGCTTGTGTAGGATGTTAACAAGCAGGCTCTTATCGTATTTGGAGGTCGGACCTCACGCCCTTCGGGCTGAGTGCTTAAAGCCCGCTTACACCCTTTCGCGGCTCGTATCCCCTCCCGCTTTGCTCGCGATCTCACACCCGTGTTTCAGCGGGCGCATCCCCCCTGGATTTCCTCTCGGAAGGTATCTTTTGCTTTAATTACTCTTGGTTAATGAAAATGTTTACTATTCGTAATTAGCGTACGTTATTGTTAAAATATTACCTACTTTGACTACTTGCTCGCGCTACATCACTAGATTTGCTCTAGATTTGGGTAAGATATACTAGTGTTAAACTGGCACTCGAATGTTGGTGTTAGAGAATAACGTGAGTTCCTGTGAGGTTACCTTATATTGCTTGATAATGTTAGTGTTTGCCCTAGATATATATATATATTCTATCGCTTCATAACGTTTTTCTTCTCTCGTACAAATGATTGTCTCTACCTCGCACGTCCTCTCGCACATATTAGATGAAAGTCAGTTCAATAGATATACAATACTTTGCTTCAATGTAGATGTAACGTAAATGTGCCGATTGTAATTAAATTTCATCTCCAATAAGGGGTTATAACGTTGATCTACGCTTTTTTTGTATTCGGCGGTGTGTTAGTTACTTTGCTGTTGTCCTTGTGTGAAACTTTGTGTAATGTTAGGCGAGTTTAATTTGCTGCCTGCAATTTCGTGATCATAGTTTCATTGTTACATTATATTTTTAGTTCAGGTGATGCATATGTCAGTTTATTATGTGAACTATGTTATGCATAGCAGTATATTCCTATGTGTGTGTGTGTGGTTTAGTGTGTGTATGTGTGTGTGTATGGTTGTATGTGTGTGTGTGTGTGTACGTGAGTGTGTCCATTTATTTCTTAGTATCAGTTACCTACCGCATTCACATAATTTCTGATTACTGTTTTCTAATAATTGTCACATTCGCTCCATATACTGATTGCATCTTGCATAAGAATAAACCGATTTTCCGAAAGTGTTGAAGAACTTGAACATCTTTATGATTCTCTAAATCTCATTTTCTTTGGTGAAACCGTTAACTATTATAACTTTGTTTTTCCTGTGATATACTTGACTAGTCTATCTGCTTGAGTGACTCTTCTTATAAGTGTGTTCCTGTATTTTATAGCAGTTGTGGGATATACTTTGTGTGTGTTTACTCTCTCTGTGACTCTCATTTTAATTTTTTTATTTAATATATGTGTTTATATTAGTTTAAATTTGATTTATCTAACTTGATTTTTTACATATTTACTTCTTTTTATGTTATTTTTTTCATATTGTATATTTATTCCTTTTTAGTTTTTTTTATATTTCATGGTTTTTCTTACTGACATTTTACTCGTTCATTCCAAGCGTGCCTATTGATCTTTGGTAGAGTTTTTATTCTCTCGCATGTTACGTATACGTGTGTGGTTATTCTCTCCCTTTTCTTTGTTATGTCTTTACTTTCTCTCTTGCTATATATAAATCTCAGCTCTTCAATGTGTGTCTCTTATTATCGGTTTACAATTTTACGTGTGTGTTTATTTTTATGCTAGGGGTGAATATGTATATACTGTCAGATGAAGAGTATTTCTCTTATCTGGTTGTTTGTTGGTTGTAGTCACTCTCTGTGTGTGTGTGTTGATAGTCGTGGTGTTAATTTTCACTTGAGCTTAGTAAGTTCTCTTGCTAGTTGTACTAGGTGTATAACACATACTTATCGCTTGAATAATTGTAAATATCTTACGAGTCTTTAATTGTTAGTAAATTTTCTGTCTAGCTTAAGTGTTGCTTTCTTTTATTAGTAAAGTTTAGCAGTTATTTAATTCTGTACACTAAGTTTTTTCCTTTCAGTTGTTCGTTGTAAAGTTATTTTGTAGTTAAATGTTTGGCGTTATTGAGACTTATAAATTTTGAAAAGAACTCATATGATATACGTCTGAGCCAGCTTTTCCTTTGCTCAGTAGCGAGTGTGTGTGTTGTGTCGGCTAATAGCGCTCCTTGGAATCTGTGTTTATCGCCTAACTAACAATCTTTCTGGCCATCTTGCCAAAAATCTTCTAACAATTTGCTGTAATCATCTTTTTGCTCCTTGCTGTGTATGCTCGTGAATCTTGATATGTGGTCTGTCTGTTGCAAACTTCTCCAACTGAATGATAAGTGTGGTACTAGATAGTTGCTTCTTTTGCTCGTGGGGCCTTCCTATTTTCGCTCTGCCTGTGATGTGTCGTGGTGTAGCCTTTGTGGGTATGGTGGTGTGTTCCATTTATTCGATTTAGATCTATTACCTTACTGTTACATAACTGATTCTTGTGTCTAACATGTATTCTCATTATCGTTACTCTCGCCTTCGTCTCTCTTTCTGCCCACTTTAAGTTCTAAACGTCTTTTTTCCTAAATGTTGCAATGACTCTCATTGTATAGTGTTTCAAATCTCATTTCTTTTTTATAAAGGTTAACTAATATAATTTTTGTTTTTCTAGTTGCACACGTTCTTGTGCTTTTACTCGTTGTTGTTTACTATTTTTATCTTAAGTTTTCATCAATACAGAAGGATCTGGGGAAGTTCTTCAAATCCACCCTGCAAGCATCTTTTGTTTACTGTTTTTATAAATTAATATATAGGTCTAGACGTAGATAGGTTTTACTGGGGTTTTTTGTGGCTATTTTTCAGTTGTATTGTTGGTTCCTTTTTCATTTTTTTCATTTCATTTTTCCTCTTTACTTTATCTTTTGTATTCAAATATGTATTTTTTTGGTAAGTTTTATTTGCATTTTTACCTTTGTGTATTTTTTTTTTGATATTTTAATTTTTTTACTTTTTAATTATTCTTAGATTACTATTTTCCCTCAACCTCTCTCTCTCTTCATTTATATATAATATTTTTTGTTTTACTAAATTCCTCAAATCTTTATACTTATTCTTATTGACTTATGTGTTTACACGCTCAAATTTTCATGTTTTAGCTCAAAATACTTTAATGATCGCTGTGTTGGGTAGTGTGGTGACCCCCGCCCACTCTCAACTATATTTCTTCTTAGTTGGTGTGTGTTCGCTCTTGCTCGCTCGTGGTGTGATGATTAGTGTGTGTGTTTGTATTCATTATTCTTAGTTTATATGTTAGAGATATAGCTTTGATAACATTAAAAAAGTAGTGACATTAATCGTTAAATACGAACATAGCTCGCTCTCTGGATGTATAATTAGTTACTGTATAATTCTCTCGTTGTTATTAAGCTCGAATACATCCCTCTGTGTTAATGTTGACTGCTTTATTCGTGTATAAGGTATGTACAGCTTGCATTTGTTACATTTATTTTCGTTTCTCTGGAGCATTCTTATTAGTACATTCTCATATATTCTCACATTTAATGGCATATTAACATAGATCTTACCTGTTGCATGTATATCTCTGTTGTGTTGCTCATTAGTTGTCTATCGAAAGAATTATTTGGTATTGATTTTAGTCCAAATGATCATCGTGCGGAGAATAGATAGACTTGAATCAATAGATCAATAGATCATGTAGATCACCCTGGTATGCTGGGTGAAGGGTGGTGATGGTGCAGGATATGGCCCCTTGCGCCTTCGTGATATATTTTAAGTTTATGACTCGTTACTGTCTTGCCGTGAGGGGTTAGGGTATGTAAAAATGCACAATTTTAGTAAAAATTTTGACTTGAACCAAATACGCAAACCAAAAAAAATAGAAATCAATTTGAACCTACTCATCGATCTAATTAGCCAACCATATTGCAAATGATAACTCTCTCTGATTTACAGTGTGTGGGAAATAGATGTTTTATTACTGATTTTAACTGTATTTTTAAGGGTATGTTAAAACATGACAATTTTTAGATTTAAAAAAATTTTGACCTTAATCAATAGATCAATTAGTTAATCAATATTAGAATCAATATAAGATCAATAAGATCACAATGGATTATCGTAGTGAGTGAGTGGTATGGTTATGGTGGTTTGATTTAGTGATTTACTAGCATTTTAGGAGTATGTATTAAACGTAATTAATTTTAGTTATAACATAAATAAGTTGTAATGGATAATTATTATTATATTATATTTTTATATAATTTTTATTTATTTTTTTTTCTCTTGATGGTTCTAGAAACCTATTATATATTTTCGAATCTTGGATATATCGATATAACTCTATATATATATAGTACAACCAATATTTTAGTATCCACACACACATATAATTTATATAACTATAGTGTCACCTCGCACGAACGATGCAATCGACCGAGGAGATGTCGAGAGAGTGGGGTACCGGTAACTGTATCCTTGCCTTATCTTCTCCTCCTTCTAACAATTCTTGTTCCCTCGTGGCATGTATTCAATTCACCATTAATCCTTCTTTCTAAACATATTCTTAATTCATTATACTCTATTCAAAAATTTCCTTAGATAATAACTCGCACTCTCCTCTTCTCGTCTCTCTCTTTCCTATTTTATCTCATAAAACTTCGAGATCCCTTACTTTCAATGGGTGGGGTCCTTGACTCATGAATACCTAATACTTAATCCACATCTCTGATCTACTCCGTTTACCTTGAAATCTCGTCTCCTTTAACCCTGCTACATAAGATTTCAGTCTTCTAGATATTTTTATTGTTTTTTTTATGGTAAGTGCTCTCACTAGTCGCACTCACCTCACATATACGGGAGAGAGAGCAGATAGGAACGCATAAATTCTACGTCTCCGACGTATAGATTAATACAGTCATTAATTATCATAATAAAACTTTTACACATATCTCAAAATTTCACTCTATGATTTATCGTTATTAAGTGCTTTATCAGCGAACTTTCAGAGGTAACGAATTTTCTCGCCTTGGACGTCTAAAAGTCACAACATTTTCTATGTCGAAGTGGAGATGAACCACTCACGATGAACCAAAATTTTGATTCAGTTTATTTCACATCATATGAGACACATATTTATAGGTTGATATCTCCAGTTTGCAAGAGCGATAGTCTTCGTATTACCTTTATTCATAAAAAATGTCAGTGCTTCTGACTTATTTTAGGAGGTATGATGAACATCATCCCCTTTAATATTTATGCTTTATGTTTACTTTGTACTGTGTACTGTATTTGTTGTATTATCTTACTTTTTAGTTGATACTTATCAATACTAGAGTTTTCAGTGAGATTAGATGATATAGTATCTAGATTAGGGTGTTAATCGATCACGATTATTGACTGATTGCGACCGATATCTCAATATCAATTTCGGTCAATTTAAAATCTTACTCCTAGGATAATATATCTCCAGCCAGTTTGGTGCGCGCTCAGAAGTCTCTCGCACATATTTGGTGTAAAATCCTTGCTGGCTCTCAGGCTCGAAACCTCTCGGAAGTCGGTCTTCCAGATCTTAAAAATTTCGAGATACTCACCGACAGCTTACTAATAACCCATAGGTTTTATCGATATCAAATACGTGAAAGTATGACTGAAACGATTGTGCGAATTCCCATGAATCAGCTGACATCGACATGACTCTGGTTATGGTTCCAAAATCCTTACTGAGATAGAAATGGTTTTCGCATAAGATGCTTTTGCGCCTTCGGCTCCACGTTGCAGGTATACGCAGATCTTTTTGGAACATCTCTCTCTCCCAAAATCCTCCGGAGTTGGGGATCGTTGACTGAATTATGTGGAAACAAACCCTGTGATCTAATAAAAGTAGTTAAATACTAGATAAATGTGTCTACGCGAACTAATATAGAAATTGCCTACAAATTTTACAGTTTTAATTAAACTGCTGAGCCACAATGTTTTTAACGGATTTGAGTATGCCTATTTTAAGGAATACCATAGATAAATTCGCTCCCGCTCTTCCTGGGCGGGGCTTATCTTGCCCATATTCTGGCATGAGCTAAACCTCCGGTCCAAGGGTAATCCATAGGTAGGTAAAAATCCACACAAATAAGATTAAGTTATAATAGGTAAGTCGGGGTCTTCTCTAGGCAGTTTATTTTTATTTCCGTCAGTTTAGTCTACCCTATATCATTTACTTTATTATATATTTAATATAATATTATTAATATAATATAATATTCTTCATTCTACCTTTTTTTCACCTTAAGAGGTAACTTTTTCGTGTACTGATTAGGAAAGGTAAACATTAAAGTGTTTAATTCAGAAAGTAAATAGCAGTAGAAGAATATGACAAAATCTTGGGGATGAGCTTAACCCGCCCCTGTCTCCTCCTTTCCATTAATTAATAGTTCCATTAATTAGTAAGGATTCGTCGCTCTCCCCTATACAGAAATCCACCCTTAGCTTGCACGTAGACTGCGTTAACGGATCCCTAACTATGGTAAAATTCAATCATAGTATTGATAAGGTATTATATACTGTGACACCTACAAATTGAATGAAAGTTTGTGGGACACCACCAATACTCTTCCGATACTTACTCATTAATATCTCTCCACTCCTGCAAATTCTCTCGTTTTAGTGCCAACTCTCTCTAATTCTCTCCGCTCTCGGACTCACATAAGAAACCCTAACTAGTGTATCTGTGCACCTGTCCTACTCTCGCTCTAATACTGCTACTCAATCCGAACTTTTCTTCGAATTCTACTATGATCTCTCATATCTCTCGGTTTTTCAACCACACTCGTCAATATTAATTATTATAATCTTACTCTTATAAATAACCGAGACTTTATATCCAAATATATCCTTTTTCACTAATTAACCTAACCATCTTCAAACATATTTATTCATTATTCTCTAGTTTATACCCCTTTACTTACATTACACACACTCAACAAAGTCTCTAATATGATCTTAATTTCCTTCATTTTATCAATTATTACTTTCATCACCTAGCATGCCCCTAAGATTGTCCTCAGACACATTGAACTTTAGATCATATACTTCTTATTCCAGTCCAGATTATAGTATCACTACTATACTAATATAACATCAAGTAGGTTATAAGACATAATCATAAATATACGTGTGTCACAAAGATGACCCTGCCGCTATAATATAGAAGGTCTGGTCAGTTTTCATAATCAATCATATCGTATTTTAATTTATAGACTAATCTGCCACTCTTTCTGCCTATATATCGCTTATACAACTTTCTTAAACAGAATTAGGTTCTTGGATCATCGGTTTCTCGCGATTCTCATCCAACATTTAGGTCCTAATTATAGTTTGTTAAAACTCATAGCGCTATATGTGCTCCAGGCTGTTAACGTGACCTTCTAGATGATCTTTATGCACAACTGGTTGAGCTGTTTCCGTCTAATGCTACTAAGACGCTATATCCTAAGTAACTTCTGATATCTGGTGTTTTTATGTCATTATTAGCGCTCCAATGTATTACTAGAGATTCGTTTCATAGTTATACGCATTCACCAATCCTCTGCGATAACTACTTGTCAGATTGCTGCCACTCACGCAAAGAGGTAAATATGCATTACGCCTGTGTTTATAATTAGAGTAGGGCACCCTCCACTCATCTCCTATTCTAACACCAATTTCTATCGGTCCCCACCTTCATTATGCGTTTTCGATTATGCCTTTCCATAGACGTGCGCTAGATATGGTTTAACGACTTAGGCTATGCATAAGGTTCTTCATTAAACCTTATCGCCTTTTCTAAATTATTATACTCGTAGTTTAAATTTCTTCTTTACAACTTTTTTATTTATCTTACACGCGACTTCTCAACTTATAATCAAATCATACTTTATTCCATCAGAAGCCTATCACAACGCTATATATCACTAACACCTGCTCCCAATATACTCTCTTTTCATTTCTTAGAATCTCCTATCATTGTGTTACCTGCTTTGACATTAATCCATAAAACCTAAACTACAATTTATTCTTCCTTCTTCACTCAATTTTTCATCTTTATCATTGCTTTCTGATGTAAAGATTTTAATCCACACCATCCTACTACATACTCCTATAAATTAAACGCACCTTATGTTCTCATTTTCAACCAATCTCTAAGGTCTTCAGTCACTTCTGCGCACTCTTTGACCAAAAACACCGTACATTAATTATACCTTCCCTACTACACTTTTTTCACAATAAAATATAATATTTTTACCTATTTAATAATATTTTAAGAGTCTTCCTTTATATCTCTTTATACTATTATATATATTATTATATATTATATGGAATGAGTTGACTGCTCTCCTTCAATCTCTCGAAACTATATACCTCAACAAACATTTTCTTACATAACTTCCATGTCCTCACTCATCATCCATCATTGCTCCGTTCTTGATCATATTCATCCTCTAAGTATTAATTTCCATCTATATCTGATGATTTACCATTTCTTCAACTTCTCAACCTTACTCACATTTCCTCTTTGCTAATTTAACCTATCCCCAAAATACCTATCCTTCTATTATAATATATATATGTTACACCATCAAACTCACATCACTACATACATATTCTACACCTCACCTTTCATCATTTACGACCAATATATTATCATTAGATTTTCAAAAGTGTTACTTTTACCATCACTCACTTATATACATCATTTCATACTTATATACAAAAAACACCAATCCTATTCATTATTCTATTAGTGCAGGTTCTCCCTAATTCTAATTCCTTTAACCTTTTGTAGTATTATAAGTTTCCAGAAAGAGTTCCTATTCCCTTGTATGCTCCCATTATTTACCTTCCAAACTGTTCATTTACCCTCTTTTCTCTTACGTATTTAGCATCTTTTATCATCTTCCTTATTCTTTTACTCTATTATACTACATCCTATATTAAATTCCATTAGCATTTTCTTTTGTAAATAATTCAATATTTTTACTTTAGTACATTCAACCTACACATTCTTTTTAACTTTTATAACGCTTATAGATATAACTACTTATATACATGTATCACATCAAAATTCATTACTGTTATATTAATATATTCTTACTTCTTAACTTTAGCTACACCCAATTACTTTCATTTTATATGGCACTGACGTAATTCAAATATTGCTTTACCTTCTAATATTTACTTTTTCCATTAATTTATATATATTACTTTTTATGTTATCCTGCTTGGGTAAAGTTGCAGACTCTCCAATGAATTTTAACATTTGCACGACAAAAGCTTATACTTTTAATAAATCGTGGTTATACTTTATTTTCTCCTCGTGATTATCGAAAAATAGATGTCTTATAAACTAAACTGTGACGTCTCGCCTCGTATATAAATTGTAAAATTGTACCAATTCCGCACTTACTCTTCCTACGTGAGTCAAACACTTCTACTTTCCAATACAATTCTCTCTCCACCATATATATTAATATTAATATTTACATATATAATATAACAAATAAAATTGATACAATACAAAATCCAACTATTTCTCTAATACCCTCAATTTTCTGATTTTAAATCATTAAATAGAATACCTTATATTACACTCACTCTCATAATCTGATCTTTCGAGCACAAAGCATTTCAATCTTGGGTACTTATACTCACTTCGAGTGATTCCATATTCTCATCAACTCGCTCACACTAGCGTCTAGTAAATAAATTTTACTCAATGGGACGCATTTATAATGATGCTATATATTGTCATTTATTTATTATCTAGACACAATCATCATTCCTCCTACCTTCTATTTACTATGATTATTTATTTTCCTACTCTATTCTTTTTTTTTTTACATCCTGACAAAACTGAACTCTTCACACAAAACTTTAGTTTAATACTTACAATGAATCTCTCTCTCTTTTTAAGTCTATAATAAGGATTTAGATATCTAGCTGAACATGGACGTTCCTTATTATTTTTAGCATGCAAGATACTATATGGCGAATCTATATCTGAAAGGACGAAGCCCAGCAATGTTTCTGAATCCCACTATTTCATCAATATAACTATATTATTGATTTTTTTATAAATAATTCAAAAGGGGTTTAAAATAAACATTGTATCCAGGGTGTGTCTCATACTATGATAATATATGTTTAGTTAATATATAAATAGTGTATATATAATACCTATTAATAGTGTTAATTTTGACTGCACTTGAATGCGTGAAGTATTGAGTAGTATTCTTTTTAATACCCTTGGATGTTTTTCTTTTTCAACAATATTAACAAATATTTATATATACTTTCCCTTACTTAAAATCCGTTATAATGTTATAAAAAAAAATAGATTAACAATACAATGCACAAAAAAATAACTTGTGGTGTTTTTTTAAATAAAATATTTCGCGATTAGCCAAACAATAATTTGCAAGGAATAAATAATTACTCACCGTTTTTTCACAACTCCTATAGAGATAACAGACCTATCTCCAGCTCCGCTAAAGTTTAAAGTACTGAGAAGATGGTGTCTGTGGCTGCTGTGACACAGGCGAAGCGTGTAGCGAAGCAGTATAAGAAGAAGAAATACAGGAAGATAGTTCCAGGGTTTTTATAATCCTAAAAACAGATAATAGAGTAATAACATATAAATTATGCGTGATATTGTAATTCATTAAACTATTAATATAAATTATAAATATTACTATACATTATAATATAATATAATATAGTGAAGTATAATAATACAATCATCATAATAATAAGTTTTTTTTGGGTTTTGGATGGATCTTCACTCTTCTTATTGGAGGTGAGTAAATTGTTATCGGTTACTTTTGTTAGTTCAGATATTTTTTTAATAATAATATAAGACTTTGCTATATATATATATATATATATATTATATAGGCTCTTAACACTCTATAGTTATTATAAATATATAATGATAAAATGATATAAAGCAATATAATATATAACGATATAATATAATAGTAATAATATATTACGAGTATAATAAAAGATTATATAATTAACTTAAACATTTCTTCCTTTCTTAATTTAAACCATATTATTTTATAGGTTATTGAATTGAAATATGAAATAAGAAAATTACTTAATATTATAATACCTCAATATAATATAATCTCAAACCTCATTGTGCCATATAAATTCTCTCATATGTCTTAGGTTCTCTGGTCTCGCGACCTATAGTGATAGCGATCAAGACAAATGAGGTGACGCGACATCTCTGTCCAGATGGATCAGCGCAGAGATTATCTATAAATTGGAGACACTGCTGCAAATCTAGTCAGATGTGTAGTTCCCGTTTTAATGAGCCATGGCATTAGGAGAGTGATTACGACAGCTGGAGAAAGGTCCCACACGGCGAATTAGAGAGGAGTTATTGTGACATTTTATATTGTAAGGGTGGGATTTCGCTAGCTACTCGAAGATGAAAAATGGTCTCTAAACTTTCGACACACTTGTGCATGAAGAGTTTCTGCTCAACTAGGCGAGGAGCAATCTTCAAAAAAATATATCAACAGTGACTCATTTTCTTTTAACAGAGAATGAGCCGCACATTACTCTTTTGAAGATATGAATGCGGAAACATATACGGGCGTATAGGACATTTCGATTGTATAAACGGATATAGATATATTACATGACAAATATGTCTCACTCACTAATCTTGTAGGAAACTCTAGTTGTAGTAAAGAAAACATTTCATGCATTTGGAAACATGCGGTGTAGTGACTAGAACTGGCATGCATTTAACATTATTTAGTTGTTTTTGAGTTGTTATTACTTTGCAGAATATTTGTGATTAAAGATAGGTCAAAATTAAAGGTAAGGGTTGTAAAAGTGGAAATCTAGCTTTTTCTAACTAAAAAAAGATTTAAGTTTAAAATGCAACTCAACTATTGATCGATTATACTGTGAGTCTCAAATGTACTTCTTTCTAGCTAAACTGTTGATTAAAACAAGATTATGTCACATCACATGAGGCGTAAGGTGTAAGGATCCATATATCCAAAAAAGTTTGTCAATGTTTCTATTTCAAAAAGTACATTTTCAGTGACGTATTCCACCTCATGATTTTATCCATATTAAAAATGAATTTAAGCTGTTCGACAATGCCATCGTCACATCAGAAAAGACTGAACATCTCTCATGATCAGGGAAACGAGATAAAGACAAATGTCAGAGAGTGGAAACTAAAATATCAGGAAGTGTTTCTTCTTTAAAATAGCTTCTTCAAAAGATTCAAGAAAGAATTAGAAAGAGAAATAGAATTAAAAAATAATGTTGTGCTTATTATATATTATTATCACTAGGTCCTTCTTTCGGCATGGGAGGAGATGGAGATTAAAGAAGGTAATTGCTTTTGAATCAACTTAATAATTATGTAAGGAATATTTCATATATCTAAGGGAAGTGTTTGCGAACATAAGTTTTGCTGCAGCTATGAACACCACATCAGAGCAGCTCACTACGCACCACAACATCTACCAAATCACCACTTCATACAACTCACGCTAGGATTATATTAACGCTCAGAACCACACAAGTTTACATGAAACACAGTAAGTTGTCATCTACTCTAGACCCATTATTAACAGAATAGTATAAGATTAATGTCAATTAAAATAGAAATTCTTTACGTTATTAGGAAAATATATGAAGCATAATTATATAATGTATAATTATAAAAGTCATTATTTTAGTATTATACGAAAACAGAGTTAATAGTACTCCAGGCAGAACAGGTGACTAAAAACACTTTATCTTGAAGTAGTTATGTATTATAAAGAATCAATTTGACTAAAATTAGAGGAAAGAAATTAAAATTACAATTAACTTAGAGATTACAAACCTAGGGTAATACCATATATTAATGAATGATGTAGGTAGCCTCAATTTTTTTGTTTTAGTTATGTGGAAGAAAAGTTTCAAGCATGTGTATTTGTAGTAGGGAGATTGAATGTAACAAGTAAGTGGTCATATGATTATGATCAGAAGTTTTGAAGACAATGAATATAATGTTTCTCTAAATTGAATTGCCTGCAATTTTTTTACTTAATTCATATGCCTAATTTAAAAACATTGAACAGATTTATGTACCACATTAGTCAAATGGGTAAGTCGACTTGCGTTGCAGTGTGATTTAAATATACAAGTGCAGAGACTGTGACGGATAAATCAGAGAAGCCGAGACCTCGACAAGGTTTTGATTATAATTGGAGAAGGTAGTAGTTTACTCGGAGTAATCCAAAATTATTTTATTTCATTGTAGGTGTTGTATTTGCTATATTGATCAGGTGAGTTTTCTAGAATTCATTTATTTTTTATTCTCAGAGTCCAACGAAATCATTGAATGAGATTAATGAAAATCTTCATAAAATATATGCGAGATGCTGCTCGTGGTAATTCGTAATGAACAAGTTATATCGTTATATTTGTGCTGTTGTGTGTGTGTAGCGCTGTGTTAAGTGTTCTGTGACAATGTGTGCGTGAGCTCTCTGGGAGTCGCTGTGGTAGCGGAGCTGTTAGGCCGGGGAGCGGAGCCGGGCCGGAGCGGAGTGGAGCCGAGCCGGAGCCGGAGCCGGAGCCCGGCTGTGTGAGCCGGTGCAAGCGGTAGGTCGGAGTAAGTGAACGAGCTAGTGATGATTTTACCTAATCTTTAGTCTGTACGCATAATCAATGGACCCTTTTTATATTAATGAGGAGCAGCCTTTTAGTGATAGCTGAGTCCGACATTACAAACGCGGTCTAAATATTGGCGAACTCTCTAGAGAATTAATAAATCTCGAATAGTTAAATCCTTTCAAAAAACTTTATTGGTAAACTTTTCAAAAATTGTTATTATGAGTTCTTTACTGTTTACTGTTCAATCTCTTACTCTCAATCTTTCTCTGTCTTACAAACTCACAATTATACAACTACTTTAATAAAAATTTTACGTAATTAAACACTCTCGTACGCTTTTCATTAAATAATATGAATCCAACTTCGTCTCTTTCCAAATATTGAACCTGAACTTCATCCATTAACGATCTATGACGCTTGACTGAACACAAAAGTATTCCTAAAAGGAGTTTGGACCATTTTCATCAATTCCCCAATTTCAGATGTAAATTCATATTCTCTTTTGACGTATCATCATATACAGGATATTACTTTCAAGATTTGGTAACATGCGGTTTTTATACAGTGATAATAATACAGGAGCATTAATCACATTTCTTACAGGATATCTCATGATATATTTCATGGATCTCAGTTACTTATATCAATGTTATTTTCTAGTATTACATACTCGGAGGCATAGTGAGAAGTCTGGAATGACGACAATAGTGTCTCGCGAGTATATCACCAGGTATTGATTTGAAGGAAGTCTTATATATACATATCATGATATCCTAATGAAAACTCAATCGATATCATTGCTAATCTAAAGCTAGAAACCGCTCTATATAATCCGCTCAAAAACTCATAATATGTTTTATTTTCTTTTCTAAACCACAACTAGCAATATCAAGGCATTAACATTTAAGTTCATCGTATTCTCTGTAAATGATTTCTTTTGTGTTTTTTTGTACCGTGCTTATCTCTCCCTTTGACAATGTTTCTATCTACTTACTATCCGCTCTATTCGTTTCTCAATTCTCAATTATACTTTTCTTTTTACAGATCTCTCTGTTCGTCTCTCGTTTTCTTCGCTGCTCGGTTGCCTCCTTTAGATCATACTCCTTCTCGTCTCCTCTCTTTCTTCGCTTCTCTGCTCTCTCTCTCTCTCTTCTCTTACTTATCTCGTCGATCTTCTCTTGTTTGTTTAAAACCTAATTTTCACCAAATTATTGCGAAATGTTGAAGAGTAAAAGCATATTAGGCTTCAAAATAATCTCAGAGATTACGATGTTTAAATTAAAGTTTCAAAATGTTTTCCATTCTGAAGGCTTGAAACGGCTTCATATATTTAATAAAATTTTATTCTGTGTCCTGCTTAAAGGACCCACCTTCAAAAAATGAATATGATTTGAAGAGGGTGACAAATTTATTACATTGATCATAGCTTATTAGCTCAATAATAACTTTAGTGTTATAGCATCCTAGCTTGTACTATATATATTACTCGCCCCAATGGATGTCCTACTCATAGATAATAAAGTATACTGTATGGCCATTACTCTATTATGGACCCATAAAATGACTCGTGAATTAAAACTTTCTCTCATACCCATTCTGTTCTATTTTTGATGTATGGCTATTTTTATCTCAATATATATATTACTCTTAATAAACATATTTTATTTGTTCATACTTAAATGATCTTATGTTAATTTTCTACAGTTGCAAATTTTTAAATTAAAAATTTCTCGATATCATAGACGATATGTGTACTTTGATGATATTCTATACATCTCTAGTCCTCTTCCGATATATGGTAAAAAGATGTTCCCGAACTCCGCTGTCTTCTTATTCCCTAATTATTATTATCTCTTAAGTATACCTCCTCCTCCTCCTACTACTCCTTTGAGGAGGAGAGTTCAAATAGATTATTATTAGTACTATTATATTATATATATTATATACTCAATTATCCTATTATATAATTTTACTTCTTCTTAGCTTTAAATTGTTACTAAACCACTCTCAAGTTACATTATAAATACTGACTATATTATATATATACTAATATTACTGTCATTAATCTAAACTTCTTACTTTAAAATATCTTGGTAACATAGCTTTATTATTAGGTTCTCTTCTATTATTCAGCTTCTGTTGTAAGTTAGAAATGTGTTTCAACGCCGATTATGTTTTCGTAATATGAGTCGAATACTCCGTCTTAATTATGTGTGATAATAAGATTATATTTTTTTTAATACCTAATATTTCGAAAATAAATTTGTATCTTTATAATAAAATAATTATTTGTATTAGCTTTTTTATTTACGTATATTTAATTTTGATCTATTATATAGTGAAATTTGTTAGAAATAGTAATATAGCGCTCAACAATGGCTAAAAGAAACATACTCTAACGACATAAAATCGTAATGTGAATTTATGCAAATTAAAATAGTATAGTAATATAATATTTATTAAATAATATATATATATATATATATTATAATTTAATATAATTATATATTGTAATATATTATATTATTTAATTATATATATTAATATTATATTATATATATAACTTATATATACTATATATATTATTAATACAGTATATATAATAATATTCATATTTTATAATATTATATTTTAATTATATATATTATATATATTATTATATATATTATTCTTATTAATATATATAATATATATTATATATATATATATTTTATCTTATATATTTTAATCAAAACTTTCGCGAGATAATATTATATTAATTGACATTTAATATATATTATTTATGTCACGGGGTATGTGAGGTTATTTATTAGGCTACTACTTCACTACTATATCATATAATTTATATTACCCATCATCTCATGTGCTAGATTAATAAGTAATTACTCCTATATAATTGTAAAGTAGGAAAGTTAAATTTATTTTTTTTATTAACTAAAGGTAAATAACCATAAGTGGGTAATACCTCGAATATTAAGGTGGCAGAGTTGGTTATATTGAGTCTCTTTTTACAATTTATATTATTTTTGGGTTATAGGTATTAATAGTACTTCTATATAATGTTCGCTAAGGTTATCATTAGTACATATTGTTCCTCATTATTTTTCGTAACATTTGAGGTGTGTATCCAATCTCCGAAGTAAGTGCTTAAGTATTTATTTCTTTACACTTTCTGAACTTTATGTTTTCATTTGTTATTAAATGAATTCTAAATTAAATCAAATTAATGATAATGTTTAATAAAAAAAATATAATTTAACAAACTACTTTTATTATTAAGATACGAGTAGTATAGAGACAGTGATATAATATTTGAAAGATGTTTCATTTTATCTAATTAGATTTGCTTTTTATATAAAATATATTTCTTTTGACTCTTTAATTTTTTATTTGGGTATTATGAGTAATCATAATATCTAAGTGTATAAAGCTCGATGTATATACATTAATTTGTTCTTCATTATTCTCAGCAACATGTCAGTGGTTTCCATATCGAATATAAGTTATAATATATA
>JABUQX010070626.1:30000-38637 GCA_015478945.1 Trachelipus rathkii | reverse complement strand
CTGATGTATGGACAATTATCAATTTTAGGTGTTTAACCAGTTTTCGCATTATCGTGAAAGCACTTTCGCGTTTCGTGCGCCATCCTTTCAACCTTTCTAAGCCTCTAGGCCTAGAATAGCCTAATATGAGTGTCTACCTGGTAATAGGAGTATAATCGTTGGTGTATCTATTACAATCTTCTAGAATGGCTACTATGAGTTGTGTTTTGCATAAGCATAACGCTTACGCTAAGCCTTGCCTGCCACGCCACTTTGGGGCTGCACCTAGCCTCACTCTGAGCTGTTTTGTTGCTATCTTTGATGACTGTCTTTGATGAAGTCTGTAATCTTGACCTATATTGGTGATTCATCTTTGTTGATGACTCATCTTTGTCTACCTCTAAGATCTTAGGCACCATGCCGGGCGCATGAGCCTCCCTGGGTGGAGGTCACCACAGGTGCAGTCTGCAGATAAAAATATATCTTACTACTACTTAGTCATTCATTTTATTTCATGCTTAAACATTTTTATTAAAACATTTTCACTTGGAATCATAAGCTGTAAACTCCATTACAGACTATTCTATTGCTAACACATATGTTTATTAACATTATTTTATAGCAATATTTTAATACTTTTAATTTATAAATTTTAAGTGTATGTATTGCGTGTGTGTATGTGCCAATAGACCCTGAAATGGCAGAGAAGATTCCTTTTGAATATTGCGCCTGCAGACACAGCCCAGGCAGGGCACGCAGGGGAAGTATTGCCTGCCACAGGGCATTGCAGCAGGGCCGGGGTTGCTGGCCCTGGACCTGCGGGTGCAAGGGTTGGCCTGCCTTGCGGGTGGGGCTCCTTGGAGGCCTGGTGGTTAGCTTGCAGAGAACTAGTTGTAATTAATTGGCCATCCCTAATTTGAAGTGAAAATTATTGAAATTCATTTCTCAATGTAAAGTATTTTATTATAGTATGACCTTACACTTAGTAAATAAAAACACTTTTTAATACAAAATCTAGATCTAACTTTGTGCACCATGGCTGCCATAGTATTTATCTTGATTTAAAATGAGTTGGGTCTAAAGATAACTAAAAACCACCGCACCTGCCTCCAGCCTTCAGGGTTAAGAAAGCAACGTTAATTTTCGACGATAAAATAATTCTCGACAATGCATGAGAAGTTCAGCCATAGAGACCAGGGATTACTTTGACAATCGTCAGGAAAACATTTTCACTTTTACCAGCAAGAATTTTTCCTGATCAACATGTTTTCAGTTGAAATATGTTATAAAATAATAATAACAATGATTTCAACATATCTATACTGGAATTACCTTTTTGACCTGGTATTAGGATTAAAATAGCCCGTCTACAAAAAGGCTTATCCTAATTTAGGCCCTGAAATTTTAGGCCTAACGTGGTGTGCACCACATTTTTACAGAAAAAGGTCAGTTTTTCAGTTGGAAATATATTTTGACCTGGAGTAAGCGAAATTCGCCTCAGGTTATAAAGAAGTTATCCTAAATTTAGATACTAAAGTAGATTATTCAACATTTTACAGAGAGAGTCGGTTTTATCTGTAGCAGGGTACCAGTTATTATTGTTCTCGTGATGGTTGTCAATATTACATGGAGAAATAATAACTCAATAATATTCGAAAGTAAATTATTTTAAAACATTTGAAATATTTTTAGTTAACATCAAGTGAATAATATAAAGTTAAGTGAATAACTATTTATTTTTAAATAAAAAAAAACTCAGAATGATTTTAATAAATACATGTTATGTTAGCAGAAAGAACTTATTTTGTTATTTTATACTTATTACATGGCTAAAGATGATGATGTAAAGCAGTAAGTCAATAGAACAAAACGTGGCGTAGCTTTGATGTAGAGGGGTACTAGGGGCTGGCCTTACTGATTTACTGGTTTACTGCTTTATACGTAAATTATATGTTTTTAATAAAAATTTCATAAAATTTTAGTAAAGTTATTTTAAAACTTGATAGTTATAAAAATTATAAACAAAAGTATTAACAGTTAATAATAAATTCTTTGTTCAAAGATAATGATTGATTTGTTATAGAGTTTTAAGAAACTTTTGAAATAATTTTAGTTATATTTGAATGAGTAATATAAATAATACGTGTTTAATTAAAACATCAAGTTTTAATAAATTATACATTATGTGTGAATGAGTGTGCGTGGGTGTGTGTGTGTGTGTGTGTGTGTGTGTGTGTAAATCTGTGTGCAGGTGTAAGTAAATCTGATCTGTGTGAGTGTAAGCAAATCTGTGTGAGTGTAAGTAAATCTGTGTGAGTGTAAAGCCGTTCTGTGTGATTATAAGTGTAAATGTAAGTGTCTATGGGTAAATGCTTAAGTGTCATAGTGAATGTGTATAAGTGTCATAGTGAATGTGTGTATAAGTGTAAGTGTGTGTGTGTGACCACATGTGTATAAGTGTAAATGTAAGTGTCTATGGGCAAATATTAAGTGTCATAGAGAATGTGTGTATATATGAGTGTCATAGTGAATGTGTATAAGTGTAAGTGTGTGTGACCAGTAATGTTGTGTGTGTGTGTATGTGTGTGTGTATGTGTGTTCTAAATAATAATATTAATAGCATGAAATAAATAACACTAAGTATAATAAAAATAATAAAAATAAAAATAATAAAATAATAAAAATAATAATAAAAATAAATAAAAATAATAATAAAAATAAATAAAAAGTATTAAAACAAAATAAAAAACATAATGTTAATAAATATATGAGTTAAAGCAGTAAAGCAGAAAGTTAAAAACAGTAAAGCAGAAAGTTAAAGCAGTAAAGCAAGAAAGCAGAAAGCAGTAAAAACATGAGTTAAAGCTTAGTAAACATGAGTTAAACAGTAGAAACAGTAAAGAACAAAAACATACGACCCCCTATAGTTGTTGGGTAACACCTCTATTGATTTACCGGATTTACTGCTTTAGGTATGTAATTCAGTGTTAATGAATATGTGAGTTAAAGCAGTAAAACATATGAGTTAAAGCGGTAAAACATGAGTTAAACTTAGTAAAACAGGTTAAAGCAGTAAAAGCAGTAAAAAACAAAAAGCATACTTGCTAGGTAACACCTCTATTGATTTACTGATTTACTGCTTTAAGGTATGTAGTGTTAATAAATATGTGAGTTAAAGCAGTAAAACATATAAGTTAAAACAGTAAAACATGAGTGTAAAAGCAGTAAAACAATTTAGTTTATGTGACGATATTCGGTAAAACAAAAAAGCATTCTAAACCCATTGCCACTCTATTGGGATTTTCTTTATTAATTACCGATTTACTGCTTTAAGGCTATGTAATGTTAATGTTTTTAGTAAAATTTCGTACAGTTGTAGTAAAATAAAATGTTTATATATCAGGCACTCTGGTTTTTTCTTCTTACATACAATTTTTTAAAAATTTATAAATTAAAAAGTATTAAGTAAAAAAAGTATTAAAGTAAAAATAATGTTAATAAATATATGTGTTAAATAATAGGTCTGTAATAGGTTCGCGATAATAAATAATGTTTTTAATAAAAAAATGTTTAAGTATAAAAATAAAATAGACGAAACTTATAGTATATACTATTTTTCATTTCTCACTGCAGCAGGTCTGCACCTGCGGGTGCCGGGACCTCCATCCTTTGCAGGGAGGGGGCTTGCTGCGGCCTGGTGGAGCAGCTTATGATCTAGAGGTAGGCAAAAGATGAGTCATCAAAGATGAATCATCAATATAAGTGGTATCAAAGATGGCTTCATCAAAGATGAGTCAAAAATCAAAGATGAACAACAAAGAACCAGGCTTCAGTGTGAAGATTAGTAAGTGTAAGTGGCACCTGTGCGCGTAGTGTAGCAAATGTATAGCAGATAGTGTAAGTGCTTATAAATTGATACTTTCTAAATACTAACTCATAGTAGGAAGCATTCTAGCCGATTGTAATATACAATCGATTCCTCATACCTTAATACCTAGGGGTAGACACCCATATTAAAGGGCTATTCTAGGCTCAGGGGAGGCTAGAAAAGGCTTGAAAAAAGTGGCACTCAGTTGGCACTATGTTGTCTCTTGGCACTATGTGGCACTCGCTTGGCACTCATTGGCACTCTTGGCACTGTTGGCACTCATTGGCACTCCTTTGGCACTCACCTGGCACTTCATCTAATACTCATAGAACACTAATACAACATCACTAGATACTTCTTACGGTGATGGGGAACCATCAAAGCCATCAAGTTAGCGTGGGTCAAAATTGTCCCATGGTATCTGTCAGTCGAAATATCAGCTGGTCAAACAAGGTTAGACATCAAAAAAGGGCTAATCTAAAGGAAGGACAAAAAGTACCGTGGGTCAAAATTGACCCATGGAAGATCAAAAAGTTGGCCGTGTGTTTTGGCACGTGTGTATAGGTATAAATGCATCAAAGTACAAAGTATCATGGGTGAGGTGTAAGTGTCATACTGAATGTATAAGTGTGTGTGTGTGTGTGTGTGTGTGTGTGTGTGTGTGTGTGTGCGTGTGTGTAGGTGTTCAAGTGTCAGGATAGATCCATACATACGTTCAAGTTAGGAACGAAAAATGTGACGGGTGGGCCACAGTGGGCAAGAAAATTGGCCGTGGGGCCAAAATTGACCCCGCGAGCGCAAAGGTTAAGGTCAAAATATCATGGTCAAACAAGGTAAAGACATCAAAACGGGCCTACAAGCCCCTAAAGGGTAGCCAAAAATTACCGTGGGCAAAATTGACCCATGGTATATGGCAAGATCAAGGCCTAAATATAATATCATGAGACAAACAAAGAAGGTAAAGACATCAAAAAAATACGGCTAAGCCATAAAGGAAGAATCCAAAAATTACCGTGGGCAAATAACCCATGGAAGACCAAAGGCTGGTCCGAAAAAATTAGGGTGGGTCAAAAATGACCACCCATGGAAGACAAAGGGTTGGTCGAAGAAAATTAGGGTGGGCCAAAATTGACCCATGGAAGACCAAAGGGTAGCCGAAAATATTACCGTGGGCCAAAATGACCCATGGAAGACCAAAGGGTAGCCAAAGATTACCGTGGGCCAAAATTGACCCGCCAGAATAAAAGGTAGCCAAAGTTGCCGTGGGCCAAAATTGACCATGGAAGCTAGTGGGCAAAAAATTAGCGTGGGCTAAAATTGACCCATGGTATATGGCAAGGTCAAGACCGAAATATCATGGTCCAACAAGGTTAAGACATCAAAAAGGGCTAAGCCCCTAAAGGAAGATCAAAAATTACCGTGGGCGCAAAAAGTGACCCATGGTCGAAGAAAAAGTGAAGGGGGCAGCAAAAATAAGGGGCAGCCAAACAACGGTTTGCCGACATAACCAGTTGGCGCAACCCTTCTTCGAAGGGTTGCCAAATAGGGGTTGCCGAAAAAATTGGGTTGCCCAAAAAGGTCAAGGCAATGGGTTCTCAAAAAAGTAGGGTTCTCAAAAAATTTGGGTTCTCAAAAATTTGGGACTCAAAAAAAATTAGGGTCAAAAAATTGAGGGAGTAAGTCAGGGGGGCCTAAAATACCAATGGGCAAAGCTGACCCATAGAGAACCAAGATTGGTGTGAAAAAGGTCAAGGCCAAAAGAAAATTAAAAGGCAAAAAGGTCAAGGCAGGTAAAAATTTGGGCCCAAAAAAGGTCGCGGTCAGAAAAGGTCGGGTATATATATATACACACATTTTGCTGCAATATCACCCTCCTACTACTCGCATCAGGTTTAGCGCACCACGCACCGCACCTTTATATTTTAAAAATTGCACAGCACCGGTATTCTGGATTTGTATAGAGCACCGCACCGCACCAAAATGTGCGCATCACGCACCGCACCGCACTTGGTGCGTCGGCCAACCCTAATATATATATATATAAGGACCAACAAAATAGTATACAGACAATAATTTCGCCCCTTTCTAAACTACGCGTCACCCTCAGGTCCCCACAATATGAAAATATAACGCTCATAGATTAGAAATCATTCAGAATAAAACCCTCAGTATGATAACTGTCTGCCTTCTCACCATACCTATTCACCATTTCTTGACTGAAGCAAAAATCTTCCCTATAAAAGTATATTTTTTCATGATGGGCTGTCAATTAATTATACAGTAAAAATCACTCTCAATAGAACACCCCCCCCAACACTACAACAACCCTACTAGCAGGTAAAAATTTACACCGGAAATGTACTATTCTGGCATATGCAACACTAGTAGTGATAAACAGAAACCGAGGGGTTACCAATCAGAAAGCAGTATTTCTGACGTCACAGAGGGCCAATGAGAGCCAAGGAATGGCGTCATCAATATGATGACGTAATATTTTTTTTTATTGTTTATTGCTCGTTTTGTTTTTGTTTATATATATATATATATATATATATATATATATATATATATATATATATATATATATATATATATATATATATATATATATATATATATATATATATATATATATATATACAGTGGCGGCTCTAGACTCTTTTAAGTGGGAATGCTGCAGTTTTCAAAAAAGCTAAATAGTTATAAAAGTTAAGAAAGTCCCCTTTATTAAACTAGTACATTAATAAATGCTAAATGATTCGCCCCTACTTACCAAGAAATGAAAGGGCATTATTTGAATATGAAATCCATTTTTCGGGTTTTGGACGTTGCAAAACTGTCAATTACCTTGTCATTAAAATTGTCAATTCCCTTTATCATAGCTTTTTCAAACAATATCAGAGCTAAAGCAGTAAGCCTTTCATTTAACATAAGAGTTTCGAAAAATATTTTAATTCTTTTTAAGGTGGAAAAACACCGTTCAGTCTCAACTGATGTAATCGGCGTAGTTAAATGTTGAAGTTGGAAAATTGAATGTATTTAAAAAAAAAAGTTCCGTATTTGCCATGGTTTATTCTTAAGGAAGAATAAAATAAAAAATAATTCAAGATTTTACTCCATTAATTAAACTAATAAGCACTGGCATTGAGAATTTTGATATTTGGGAGAAAATCTGTTTTTGGAAGTGTTCCAGTTTCCTTATTAAGGATCTGCTTAAAGTCATTGTACATGCCAAAATCCATGAATCACACCCCAACCTACGAAACTGTTTGTAAGTAAAACAATAAAAATCCCCGCCAACCCCCCACCCCAAATAAACAATGCATCATCATTATTACAAAACTTGCTATTAACCCACAATCCCCACCAATAGACAAATAATTAAACGACTCAAAAGATTAAAAACCAATCAAAAAAACGACTCAAAATAATTATAAAGATTAATTAAACGTCTCAAAAGATTAAAAAACCAATCAAGAAAACGACTCAAAATAATTTAAAGATTAATTAAACGTCTCAAAAGATTAAAAACCAATCAAGAAAACGACTCAAAATAATTAAAAAGATTAATTAAACGACTCAAAAGATTAAAAACCAATCAAGAAAACGACTCAAAATAATTAAAAAGATTAATTAAACGACTCAAAAGATTAAAAACCAATGAAGAAAACAACACAAAATAATTTAAAAATATTAATTAAACGACTCAAATGATTAAAAACCAATCAAGAAAATGACTCAAAATAATTAAAAAGATTAATTAAACGACTCAAAAGATTAAAAACCAATCAAGAAAACTACTCAAAATTATTAAAAAGATTAATTAAACGACTCAAAAGATTAAAAACCAATGAAGAAAACAACACAAAATAATTAAAAAATATTAATTAAACGACTCAAATGATTAAAAACCAATCAAGAAAATGACTCAAAATAATTAAAAAGATTAATTAAACGACTCAAAAGATTAAAAACCAATCAAGAAAACGACTCAAAATAATTAAAAAGATTAATTAAACGACTCAAAAGATTAAAAACCAATCAAGAAAACTACTCAAAATTATTAAAAAGATTAATTAAACGACTCAAAAGATTAAAAACCAATCAAGAAAACGACTCAAAATAATTAAAAAATATTAATTAAACGACTCAAAAGATTAAAAAGCCAATCAAAAAAAAAATTCATTCGCCTAGAAAGAATTAACACCATCAAAAACCTAAAAAATTGACAAGCAGTGGAACCCGACCAAATTTCCATTATTCATCTCAAACACTTAGAATAATTTAAATATTTTAAGTTGTTTGACAAACTAACACTCTCCCACCACTCTGGAAACACCCTCATATAATTCCTATACTAAAGCCAAACGAAGCGTCTAAATGCCCTGCTTCGTATAGAACTGTCTAGATGCCATCTACAATATCCAAAGTATTAGAAAAATTAATCCTAAATATAATACCTCACTCCATTCCTTTATCAAACTTGTAACATGGATTTAGACAAAAGCACTTCACTATCACCCTAATAACTGATTTAACACAACACATCCTTTAACCAAACTCCCCCTCTTTCTCGTACCCTCCTGGTACCAATATACATTGATAAGGCCTTTGACACAGTCCCCCGACCCATTGTAATAGACAAAGTACCAAATACAAATATAACCATTAAAAAAAAAAAAAAAAAAAAATCTATCTTGCTGGCATTACAGCTAAAGTCATAAAAACACACCATTCCTCTTCAAACAAATTATATGATGGAGTCAGCCAGGGAGCCATTCTTTCACAAC
>JABUQX010070626.1:25000-27500 GCA_015478945.1 Trachelipus rathkii | reverse complement strand
ATTAGTGTTATTATTATTATTATTATTATTATTATTATTATTATTATTATTATTATTATTATTATTATTATTATTATTATTATTATTATTATTATTAAAATCTAATGGAGAAAAGTCTGACGAATATTATTACAAAGAATAATGGTTATTTTTGCCTAGAAGACAAGTACACCATTTTAGTAATGCGCTTATATTAAAAATAGTTTGGAAATGCTTTTAAAAAAAAAAACTTAAAACGTGAGAAGGAAAAAAAAATTGATTTGAGAGTGAGTCAATAGAAATCATTGTCTTCTCCTTGAAAGAATATGATTGAATATTTTAATTATTACAATCGGATTTACTATTTTAATTATTCCCATTTTCTTTACATTTTCAAGGCAGCTATAATTCAACGAATTAGACACGTTTTATTTAGAGCATTGTTCCCCAGCCCCCAACCGATAGACCCAATACCCAGTCATATCTATTTTTTATTAGCTGGCGTATACCTTTTATCAAAATGACTTAAAATTTGAAATATACAGTGCTTGATAAATTATATAAAACCTCCTGTGATGGATTTTTCATGTTATTAAAAATAAAATTATATGCCCATAAATACCCAGGAAAACTTTGTTCAATTTTTTTTTCTTTTTCAAAACTGATTTTTGGTGAAAAACATTTTTATTTTCCATTCGATTTTCATGAAATTTGCAGACAATATATATATATATATCATATCTATATAATATATATCATCCCCATATATATATATATATATGTAATAACCCTTTGCCAATACCTATATATATAATATATAATATATATATATATAACTCTATATATATTTATAATATCGTATATATATAAATATATAATAACCATATATATGCTATATGTAATAATATATCTTATATATAATAATAATAATATATATATAATATATCTTCAATATTTATAATATATATATAATATAATATATATATATATATGCATATATATGCATAATATCTTATCTTTTTCATATATATATATAAATATATATATATATATATATATATATATATATATATCTTTATATCTTATATACATATATATATTATATATATTATATATACTTTATATACTATATATATATATAACCAACCTTATATATATATATATATATACTCATATATATATATATATATATATATATATAATACTCTGAGGTTACTACTTATGAAAGGAAATAATTTTTTGAACAGTTAGGCCTATTTATATGTAAAATTATAGGGAACAAAACCATCCATTAAACATTATTAAATAAAATAATTTTGGTTGCTGTTGAAAAAATCCTTTTAAAAACTTTTTTTGGACTAATATATTTTTGACACTGAGAAAGCTTCGTTATTTAAACTAAAGGAAAACCAAAGCTACAATATACTTTTCTAAAACAATAAATAAATATATAATAAATAAGTAGTAAATATTTGTGGAGCAAAATTTCTTGTTTCTTTTCTGTTATACTGGCTGCTTTCAAGGACCATTACCCTATACAAGTAGAAGATAACGAGGAGACTGCTTGATAGGCAAGTCTCATGAAAGGCAAAATACTATTGAATGGTATTTGTTTTAAATATAATTATATATATAATTACCACGTACTTAGGGTTAGGGGGTAAGGGGACGAGCCTCCCCTTCGTTGACATGGGGGGTATTTTGCCATGCATTAACATATAAATTTATTATTTTTAATAATTGCTGTTCTATTTTGTATGTTATAGTGTATGTTCCTCGTATGTCTGTCAGCACGATCACCTTTAAAGTTCTTCGCACGAGGCGATTTACAAACATATTCGTTTATTGCATATTTGAGTGGAATGGTAAATACAGTAAGTTACAACATAAAAGTTTTATAATTTCTGAAAAATTCCTGTTTTCTCAAACTGATCCAAAAAAATAAGTACCATTTTTTCTCTTCTTATTGTGGGGTTAAAATATTTTTAATTAAGTTATGAAAAAATAAGTTATGTTCATTGTCTTTTAAGAAAAAAGTAGTCCTACTAAAAAAAAAATAAATAAATAAAAAAAATGTTTATTAAAATAGGATCATAAATAGTAATAATTTCAATCACTTATGAAAAATATAATATCTATGAAAGAGTATTGGCTGACAATTTGTAATAATTCAAAAATTTATATTCCTTAAATTTAGAAAGTTGCTTTTTTATAACTGAAATATGATGGATTACAAACTCCAATGGTATAATTCACATAAGGCCATTTATCAGCTGAATAAGGTATTGTTGAGGTTCATTTATCAGACACAATTTACATGTCCATTAATCTTATTTCTTACGCTCAATTTGAAGGCAAAATCCTATTCAAGTGGAAGTTTTAATGCAGCTGAAGAAAGAAATATTTTGTTAGAAAGTGAATAAAAGTGAACTTGAAATTCAGACCTTTATAATAGATTGAACTTTAGGGGAAGAACGAGTTTCAGATTTTGAGATAAATTAAAAATTGATTCAAATGTGCC
>JABUQX010070626.1:15000-20000 GCA_015478945.1 Trachelipus rathkii | reverse complement strand
AAATTTTTAATGAAAACGCCCCATTCAATCCTTTTTTTTACATTCGATACGTAGATGACACCTTTGTAATATTTAACGATCCAGAACATTTTCAAGAGTTCAAATCCAAAATAGAAGATCTCAGTGGTTTAAAGTTTACTTTTGAAAGAGCAAAAAATAACTACATTGATTTCTTAGATATTAATATTAAAATTCAAGAGGAATGAAAAATTGATAGAAATGTCTACGTTAAATCTACAGATAAAGGAACATACTTGAATTTCGACTCTTTCACTCCTCTAAACTACAAAATTGCTACCATAGAGACTTTAGTTTACCAAGCGTTTAAGATATCGCTGATATAGAAATTAAAAGAATAACTCAGAATTTAATAAACAATAACTTCCCCCAGTATAATATAGAGAAAACTATAAAGAACACTTTAAATAATTCATTTTGCCAATACCATCATTGAAAACGAAAACGGATAAGCTCGTAGTATATTAAAAAACTGAAAATATTAGTCAGCGAAAAGAGGAAGAGAACAAATTAAAATTAATTTTAAAAGATTATATTAAAGCAAAAGACGGGAACAAGCTTATATTAAGATCGTACTATAAGACATTGAAACTGAGCTCGTGCTTCTCTACTCGCAAAGCCCTTTCGGATGGTGAGAGTAGTAACATTGTGTGCGATTTCAATGTCCTGAAAGTGGATGTAACGCCGCTAATATCGGATACACAAAGAATACCCTCAACATTAGAATGTCGTAACATAAGTATAAGCCGAGTAAAATATTTCAACATTTTAAAGAACATCACCAAAAATTTCCCGATAGCAGCATAAAAGAAAGCTTCTCTATCATAACAAGGAAAAATTATTTTTATGAATTGCGCCTAGAGGAATCTTAATGAAACATAAACCAATGATAAACATAAATATAACTGAAATGTCCAATTTTTAAACATCTTTAAATGACAAAAAGTCAATGTAAGTTAGCATATTTCTCTTTAACTTGAATAAATCCCCTTAGTTGTATGACCATTTAAATGTGTCGTAAAATTATTTAAAATCTTAATAACTTCACATACTCTAAATGTTCCGAAGTGTACGGAAGAAAGCTTGGTACTATACTTAAATCAATTGTTTTATTTTATTCAAGAATAATATTAAAGAAAATTTCTTCTGTTGAAAGAAATTCTTTCAGGAGGCTTGAAAAAGCATTAAAATCATACATTAAAATAAATGCTGATATTGTTTTCATTATTATTATTATTATTATTATTATTATTATTATTATTATTATTATTATTATTATTATTATTATTATTATTATTATTATTATTATTATTATTATTATTATTATTGTTATTATTATTATTATTATTATTATTCTAAGAACCGTGTCCCCCATGGATTCAGGGTGGTGTCGATCCCAGAATGTATTTTTAATATTCCTGCGATCGTTCACGGGTAGAGTAAAATGGCAGAGAAGGGTTCCCAGGCTCAAGATCCATGCGAAGATAATCTACATATTGACCAGCTGTGTGGAAACCTCCACCTCTAGACCAGAAATCATTTATAACAGCTTCTAGATTTTCAAGTCCAAATTATATTTTTATTAATTTATGTCAAAGTTAATTGTTATGTCACCTAAATGAATACGGGATACCGTTTTATTTGTCTATCTAATATTAATAAAATTTCGAAAAGAACCGAATTAAAAATTTTGTTGCTCCTCGTCTTGAGTTCGTTAAAAAAAAAAAAATAAAATAACTTTTTGTTTGATAATTTGATTTTAATTTATTTTTTATATTCAATAAAACTCTTAAAATGTTTTAAGTAGATTTTAATAAATTTTGATTGCTTCTTCTAAATAATAATCTGGTTTTAACAAATTCGGTACATCTTTAATCGGACAAAACAAAACTTTCTTGAACTTTTCTTTAATAGTTCTGTTGAAGTTTTTATCCTTCTATTTCTCTAGACTAGATCTTCTCTTTTCCCCTTTCCCTGCTGTTTTTAATACGTCCAACTCCAACTAAAGTCGGCAATAATATATATATATATATATATATATATATATATATATATTATATATATATATATATATATATATATTCTTTATATATATATATATAATATATATCTAACATATATATATATATATATATATTTTATATATATATATATATATAATATATATAATATATATATATATATATATATATATATATATATATATATATATATATATCCTTTCTATACTATGCTATATATATATATATATATATACTATATATATATGAAATAGCAGAAGAGGGGCGAGAAATCAAGAGACTTTTCAAAGGAGTTTATTTAAAATAAAAGTTTAGGTATAGAATATAATAATCGTGGTATAAAATAATACAAATTTTTATAATAAAAAAAAGATAAAATAAATTAATGTAAATATATCTTGTGTCTGGCAAGGTTCTCGCGTTCCCCCATATTTCTCGCGTTCCCCAAAAGCGTTCCCCCATATTTCTCGCGTTCCCCAAAATTAACAGACATGAGCCGCCCAATTTCCACACACGTACGCACATATATACTTATATATATATATATATATATATATATATATCAGTACGTACATATATATATATATATATATACTATATATATATATATATATATATATATATATAACATGCTGCTATATATATATATATATATCGGCGAGTACGCGGAAATATCGTCATGTGGAAAGCAGTCAAAGTGCATATATATATATATATACATACATCATACTATATATAACTATATATATATATATAAATATATATATATATATATATATACATATATATATACTCTTTATATATATATATATATATATATATATACTATATATATATATATATATATCATATATAAAAATACAGAGGTGAAGCTTGATCCGTTGCTCCGTTACTAACGGAACTAGTTTTTTAAGTAACGGAGTCGGGCTCGTTACTTTTTCTTTCATGTAACGCACCGAATAACTTCCGTTATTTTTCCTCCGTTACCAGTCCGTTACATTTTGTTCGACTTTCTTTGAATGGTGATAGCCAATTGACCACCCCGGTCAGGCTTCAAAAATCTTTATAATATATATATATATATATATAAATATATACTCTTTCTCTGTTACCTCTATATCTATCTATATATATATATATATATATATATATATATATACTATATATATATATATATATATATATATATAATATAAGGGTCGACAAAGGTACATAGAATAATGAATATGGATGGTGCTTTCGTAACTGATGAAATGAATGTGACTAGAGTGTGGTGGGAACACTTCGAAAATCTGCATAACATTGGAAGTAATGAAGAGGTGATAGTGAATGTGTGTGGGTTTTTGATGGTGAAAGAAAGAATATGTATTTTAGGGATGAGGTCATTAGTAAGGAGGAGGTAATGGATAGAGCGAGAAAGTTGAAGAATGGTAAATTAGCAGGTATTGATGGAATTACTGGTGAAATGATCAAGAACGGAGGCGAGTTGATGATTGATTGGATTTGGAAGTTGTGTAACAAAGTGTTTATGGAGGGTATAGCTCAGAGGGTTGGAGGAGAGCAGTAATAGTACCCTTATATAAAATTTTTAAAGAGGAGGAGATAAAGGAGTAACTAACAAAGGATTATAGGCAAAAATTAGTTTTATTAAGTGTAGTAGGGAAGATATATACTGGTATTTTGGTCGAAAGAATGCGCAGAGTGACTGAAGGACTGATTGTGAAGAACAAGGTGCATTTAGAAGTGGTATATAGAGGATGTGTGGCTCAAATTTTTCGATTGAAACAAATGAATGAGAAAATGAGGGGAGGGTGAAGAGTAATAAATTGTATTTAGATTTCATGGATTTGCAAACAGGCGTATGATATGATTAATAGGAAAGTTCTATAATAAATTGTATTTAGATTTCATGGATTTGCAAACAGGCGTATGATATGATTAATAGGAAAGTTCTATGGCAGGTGTTATTGATACATGGTGTTGGTGGTAAGCTTCTGAATGGAATCAAAAGTATGTATTACGATGGTGAAGCGTGTGTAAGAATAAATGGAGTTGAAAGTGATTGTTTTAATATTAATAGCGGAGTGAGGCAGGGATGTGCTATATCTTCTTGGTTATATAAATTTGTATATGGATGGGGTTATGAAAGAATTAGAGGTGGGAGTGGCAGGGAATGGTGTTAGAATGATGGAGAATGGAAAAGAGTGGAGGGTGGACTACCTATATGCGAATGATTTGGTTTTGTGTGGCGAATCTGAAGAGAGTTTAAGAGAGAGGATTGGTAGAGAGATATGGCATGGTGTGTAAAAGGAGATGTTCCGAAGGAGTAAACGTAGGTAAGAGTAAAGTTATGGTGTGGTGAGGGACGATCTTCGGTGTAAGGCCATGTTAGATAGTGAAGAGCATGGAACAAGTGTCTGAGTTTAATATTTGGGATATATGTTGGATGAAAAGGAACGGATGTATGACACAGAGTGTAGTAGGAAAGTTGGCTGATGCAAAGGTGGCTGGTTTAATTAAATCGTTGGTGGATGTAAAGGGACTAAGTCTTGAGTGCGCTAGGGTCTTTTACATGAGGGTATTTTTAATAATAATGATAATAGTGAAAATGAAAATACACAATCCAATAAATTACCTAAGATACCGTAATTAATGTCAGTCAAAAGCTAAAACGGAGTAACGGCACTTCGTTACATTTCCTTTCAAAGAAACGGAATAACGAACGGAACTACTCTTTCCGAGTAACGGAGTAACGATAACAGGAATATTTTTTATATATATATATATATATATATATATATATATAACTCCAACATATAATATAATATAATAATAATATATATATATATATATATATATATATATATATTATATATATCTTTCTTATTATATATATATATATATATATATATATATATATATATATATATATATATAATATAACCCTATCTCTTTCTACAT